>WUQG02403051.1:13620-44034 GCA_011317285.2 Androctonus mauritanicus | reverse complement strand
TGCATTATTGCGTGTTCAATAAAAGACGGAAAATACAATGGTATTTTAGGGTTCTAAAAGAGTTAGCAAACGTAAAAAAAAAAGTTATTGAGCCAAGAAAGAACATAAATTTTTAGTTGGCCTACTTATTTAATTAAATTAGCTTTAGGGAGGAGTAAAAAAAAATATATTTATATATGAAACTCATTAAGTTGGTGTCACTTTTTCATTCTTCTTAATCATAAATTTCGATGATGATGATGATAGTAAACTCTGGAAGTTTTATATTAAAAGTTTAAACAATTTACTACAAACAATAAATATTTTTGAACTGTGAATGAATGATGATGACTGTAAATTCCTATGTTTGTTATATATTATGTGGCAAGTGTAGAAAGTTTTAATTTATTAACACACCTAAATTCTACAACATGAGTATTAAAATAAAATAGTAAACAATCATACCTGAATTAATAATGGATAAATTTTCTGTTTAGAATTTAGATGATAAATAATGATATTTAAGATGGTTTTTGCTTAAAAGTTTTTTATTTTTTAACAGTACAGTACTGAGAATTTTTCTTTTTCCTGTTAAATTACATTAAGAAATATAACTTTAGTCAGAAATAATTTAAATATATATAATTAAGAATATTTATTTTGTATTGTGGAGAAAATTTTTAACATTCTTATGTTTTTTAAAAAAAATAGAGAAATAGTTCTTTTGACATATGATAAGCATTATTCAGTTTTCACATTTAGATAAAAAATTCCGCTGGGAATTTATTTTTCCCAGAAAATCAATCTGTTTAAAAATGTTTTGCATTTCTTCAATTATTTTATATCAAAACAGAACAGTTTTTTTTTTTTTTAATATCTTTTATGTTTGGTGTAAACATTACCCAAAATTTTTTAATTTAATATACAACTTTTTATTGTATTTTAATCTTTAAATTATTATGCACCGAATTGCTTTAAACATTTTACATGCATGAGAAAGATAAATGGTATTTTATCATCTAAAATAATGCATCTTGCACTAAATTTAACTGTTCTAATTATACATGCAGCCAGGAATTTTTATTATTTGTTTAAATACACAATTAAAAATTTATCTTTTGTTCGAAATAAAGCATTTTATTGTGACTGAAATTTAACTTAAAATTTCATACAGTATATATCAAAATAAAAGTTTAGCTGACTTCCAAAAATATTTTTGCGAAAGACAGAAATCATAGAAATATTGAATTTAAACAAATTAAAAATAAATTATTTATTAAAATACATTATTAACCAAATATAAGATTGTAAATTTAATCAGCGTTTTAAATTTTAAATGATGTATTCTTTCCGAAATTCTAACAAATATAACTATTGGAAAATTTGTTTAAATTTTATTTTCAAGTTTTTTTTTTTTATGTCATATTTAATTTCATAATTAAGATAGAATTTTATTTAATTAAACAACGTAAGTTGTCACTTCATTTAATATATTGATTTAATAAAACTATATAACAAAAAAAATCATTATTTCAAATTATATTTATTGGAATTGAATAAAAAAAAATCAGAAATCAATTAATTAATTTTTTTTGAAATTTTTATAAGTAACTTCACAATTATGAAAATTAAATATTGTAGTTTTTAGAATTTTTGATTAGGCCAGGATTTTTTATTATTTTTTTTTGATCTTTTAATTCAGTAAATTTTTCTGTGGGGATTTTTTCGAATAATGTTATAAAGAAAATTTAAATTTATAACTACTTTACAGTTATTAAATTGTTTTGTAATAAGAAAACAAGAATAATTTTTTTCACATAACAGATATACATATAAATAGTATATTTTTTCAAATAAGGTAAAATAATATCGGTAATTTGTTTTTCGGTACATTTGTTTTTAGCCTTTACGCATTCAAATTTATTCAACATATGAGTAACAGCATATTTTTTTTTTTTTGTTAAAGTAGCTTATCACTCATTTGCATTGAATAAACTTTTGCGATGGAGTTAAAGATAAAATTGATTAATTTGAATCGGTGGGCTAGAAGACTTTCTCCCTATAGATTCAAATTGGTCCATAGTTATGTGGCTTTAAAGTAAGTCGGTATTAATCTTACTCTGAATTTTACTGTCTAAGAACCCATTAAGGGATGCACTCATCCTTGAAATGAAATGTAAATGTCAATCCATTACATAGAGATGTGTTAATGGTAAGATATTTTCCTTAAAAATTTCGACTTTGCCGATATTATGTTTCTGTTAGCTGCAAATTGTACATCTCAAATTACCAAGTTTCATTTATTTGTTTATCCATTTTTCAGTTCCTTTATATATATATATATATAATATATATATAATCATTTCTGAGTATTCATTAGATTGTGCGAAAAGATAAACTCATTTTTTTTCCTACCATTTCTCATAAATAGGAAAAAATAAACGAGAAAATCAAATAAAAAATTGAGTAAAGTAATGCCTGATGATTCAATTTATTTTTCTTTCTACAATTTATTGGATTAATGATTTAATTTTTGAAATTTTATTTTTCTGTAAACTCAAAACAAAAAAAAAAAAAAGGCTATTGTTTAAATGTAGAGAATTATTTAGTGGCTATATTTAAGAAATGGTATTTTTAAATAAGGAAATTAAGTAAATTTAGGTAAGAGAAAATATTTAAGCAAATTTAAACTTTTAAAATCAATTCAGTTTTAAACATATAATTTAGAATACATTTTAAATATTTAAATGTTCTAACACCACATAATATTTAAAATTACATTATTTTAAAGTTAACTGAAGTTTATTCGGTGATGAGAAAAAGTTAAAATGAGCATTTAAAATTAATTATAATTATTCTTTCTGAAATTATTTCTTTATTAAGGCTTGCTTAAGCAATATATGAAACGGCTCTTACGAAATATAACATTTAATTTTGTACACACAAAAAAATTATGAATTAAAAATTAAATTTGAGGAATGATAAATTTTATAACTGAATGAATAGTATAGAGATAACAAATAATTTCTGAATTACTTGTAATCTATAATTTGTTATAAACACTATTTCAGTGATATATAAATTTTTATCTTGCTCATCAGATTTTAAATCAAATATGCTATTCTAATTCTGTTATATACAGTATTTATTTTTAATAAATGGTTGAAAATTATTCAAAATTGTGTTTTAATCTCTGTTATAATAATTTCATCTAAGAGAGTTTTGTTTGAAAACTGTTGTGAAATACTTATTTGCATTCCTGAATGATTTATCACCCTATTGTTTTTGAAAGATCTTGTACATATGTTGGTTTTTTTTTTTGATTAATATTAATAAAAAAACTTTATAATTTTTTCTAAAAAAATGAAAATATGTGTAAATTTATAATATTTTCAAAACTGTAAAGTTCTGATTCTGTTTCTGACTACTAAAAAATAGTTTTCTTTCCAGTAATCTGTGTTTAAGATATTAATCTTATCTAACTTGATATGAAATATTTCAAATATACAATATTTGTATTTACAGTATATTGTAGCAGATTGCAAGATTGCCAAAAGCAGTCTTGTTTGCATTATGATTAATGAAAATAAACTGTTCATTTCCTGAAGCCTTTGCAAGAGCTATACTTAATTTTAATATTTAATAATTTTGTTTAATATTATTCAATTATTCTGTTTTCATCAAGAAAACAATATTTTAATTCTTTGTTTTCCTTATTTGGGAATTTTATATTTCGTAAACATTGGTTGGATAATTAAATAATTATGATGGCAAAAAAATTAAAATCATCTTATTCCCATTTTCGAAATGAATATTATTAATTCAAAAGAGTCTGTTCATTCAAACTAGAGTGGGAAGTATGGTGATTAAATCTTAGATATTTATACCAAATGCTCTTCTAATGATCATTCTTCATTATATGTACATCTGTATAAATGAGAGAGCCAGATGGCCTATGTTTTCCCAAATTACCTATATCATTATAGAAAATGGAAGACATTGTTTGTGTATATGTTAACTAACTATTGATATGCTAATATTTCATCATTAGTAATTTTTCTAACTATGAACACTATCTACTACATTATTGGTTGTAAGATTGTTTCAAAATTTTACCAAAATTATCTGATGATGATAAAATGTCTGTTCATGTTCTCAGATAATTATTTTGTGTGTTATCAGACCACTAAACTCTACTGCAAAAATATTGACAGTGATATTTTATTTAGAACAAAATTGTAAATTGATTGTAAGTAATTTTAAGATTAAGATGAATAGCTTTATCATAGAATACAGGAGAATATACAGTATTTTGTTATAAGCCAAGATTCTTTGACATGAAATAGCTAGCAGAAAACACCCTTCAGGGAGTTGAAGCAAGTTTTGGCACTTCTCATTTGTACTTGTTTCTGTTTCTTCTGACCTTGGACATTTTGTTTTCTGAGAAAGTTTACTGGGTCATTACAGATCAGTCAGTGCAGTAAACCTTGTTAAAATCCAAAGGAAACTAATGGATCCAATATGTGTCAGAGGCAAGATTTAAAGAATGTCAAAACATTTTGATCAATGAATAATTGCAAATTTGCTCCAAGGAAACAACAGTATACGGCACTGGAGTCAAGAATTGAATTATTTAGATACTCATTTATAGATTAATCAATTTAACTATAAATTTATTTTTTACAAAAAAAAAAAAAAATCTATAAAATGAAAAATATGCACCTGAAATTCAGATTTAATGAAATGTGTTTAGTTAATATATTCTCCAGTTTAAGTTGAATTTAGGCCAATTTTTATCGATTTTACTTCTCCTAGAATTAAGAAAACATTCATGCCAGAAAAATGCTGAAGCTAATAGTTTCATGAATAATTGATAATCATCATTAGTGTAGAATCTCAATTTTTAAATCTATATTTCACAGTAAAAATGCACTGTGTAAAATTGTATTTATATTTAAAAAATATTAATTTAATGTTGATATCAAATTCAAAAAAGTTTTATATTTTCTGCATCCAAAATTATCTTCATCTTTAATATCTTCATTTTTTTTTTATTGGTTTTTTTGTGGTTTACTAGCTTCAAAAAGATTACTTGTTTCCTAGAAAATGTTGCTAAAGATGTTAGATAGACTATGGTGTGTTAAGAAAAGAGATTTTTTTATTATTTTTGACAGTAAAAGCAATTGTGTGGGGGGGTGAAAAATATGAAAAAAAGTTGAAGATAATAGAAACTAGTGAATTTAAGAATCAGAATTTATAAAATCGATGTGTGCGAGTGATGACTACATCTGGGTGTGTGACACGTTATTCAGTAGGAACCTTAAAGTGCAGCTATTCTAGAAAGAATCTTTATCGATTAGTAAAACGGATAAAAGGATAAATGTCATTTACGACTCCAAGTGGAAGATTGTTCCCCTGGAGCAGTTTAGAAACCTTCAAATTCTCTAAGAAACTGAATTTTTAAAACTATACGAACTTAACAATAATAAAATAATAATAAAAAAACGATCGATTATAAGTGAAAAAAATAAAAATTAATTGCAGTTTTAAAAAATTTATAGAAGATTCGTTCAGCTTCCACATCAACTTTTTTTAACGATGATTAGAACTTTATCTTTTGAAATCTTTTCCAGTTTATCTCGCGTTTTTGAGCTCCTCCGAACTTGAGTACAAAATAAAACAAATCAATAATACCCTTAAAGATTTTTCAATTAAATTTTTTTTTACGTAATTATACTATTAAAGAAGTTTTTATTTCCAGAAACAATCTTTTATGTGCCATTTTTTTTGGAGGAGGAGGATTAAATCCAACCAATTTTAATCAATTTGAACCGCATAAAAGAATAATAAAAATTGGTTCCAAGACATTTTATGGCTCGGATTGTTAATTTTTAGACAGCTGTTTAAGTTCTAGATATGAATATTTGCACACAACAATGAAGATTTAACATTGTTTTGATGAATTTTACATTATTAAATTTCGGTTGGTTTCTGCCATGCAGATAATTGTTTTGATGCCTTTCTGACATTCGTGTCGTTTAATTTAAATAACTAGAATTTGTGAATAATAATTATTTTAATTATTAAGAACAGATTAATTAAAATTAGAAAGTGTTGGCATCAATTAATTTTAAAAGTTTTAATATATTATAAATGAATTATATAAGTTATAGCGATATAAAGTGCGATCAGAGAGAGAGAGAGAAATTCGTATTCGAGGTAACGCGTTTGCGTTACCCAACAGAATTGCGAAAATATAAAATTTATAAAAGTTTTTAACTAGAAAACTCGGACAGGAACTGCACACAAAATCGAAGACGACGTTTAAAATTCTGGTACCGTTTTCAACTGAAGTCTTTACAGGAAGTTGGCGAAAGCTTTATGCCAATAAACTTGTACTAATGAACTATTTCTAGACAGTTGCAGAGAAATTAAGTCATTTTAGTACAGTTGCACTGTTTCGGTCGTGAACTTAATGTGAAATCAAGTTAATTCGCGTAGAAAAATAAATATTCTGCAAGAATAACTCTGGTTCATTTTTTCTAACTTGCAGTTTCGTTTTTTTCTATATTTTCTGGTAACTGTTAAGCGTCATAATTTTGTTTAAAGGTTAAATACGTGCAAATCATCGACATGAAACTTTGTTTTAAGAGGTTATGAACCTGAAGAAGTTATACATGATTTATGTCGTGAAAACTTCTGCAGGTTTATAACCTCAACTGAAAAACATCACAAACTTCTTCATGTGGATGAAGGCTCTGAAAATTCATTGTGAAAATATTCATGCGAAATTTTAGATTAAATTTTAACGGATATGAAGGTGTATAACGATAAAAATTTATTAACAGAAAAAATATATAGATTTCGTTGTTAAAATGGTCGAACTTTTAACCTTGTTAGCGGATAATCTAAGAATTTATTGTAAATAAATCAATGTTGTTCGATCAGTTTTACAGGAGGAAAAAAAATTCGAAATTATGATTCTGGAATTTTGCAGCGTACATTATGCGGAATTTATAAAAATTTTCGATTATTTATGTCTTGTATAGTTTTAAAAAAATCATTTTTTTTTTTTTTTTATAAATTTTAAACTCTCGATCACGCTTACTCATCAGTTTTTGTTACATATTTCATTCATGCGAACACGATCGTCTTTTAAAATGCAGTAAGGTTTGATAAGGTATAAACCGGAAGCAGGTGGTAGACACATCCAGCCAAATCTAGTCAAACCACTTCAGAAGGAAGGACTTGACCGGAGAATAAAACAGCTGGTCGATAGTAAATACCTTTTCGACTGTAAAATAAAATAATACGGGTTTATAATTAGATGCTGATCATGTTTTGCTATTGATTTTTATAAACTCCCTGTACGAATTTAAATTTCAAATAAACATATCAAAAGGAAGATATCGCCCGTGGCATTGTTACCAAACTTGAAGCACGAAATGCATCCTTCTCGTTAATAAATATCTCTCTCAGAATCTGGATCTATAATTGCTGTATAGTTGTTTACCTGATCGAATTTCTTTTTTTTGTTTTTTAAACTCATAAATATTTAATAAAGTTTTTTTTTTCAATTTGAAAAAGTAATCTAATGGAAATTCTTGATGTTTTTCTCTGAGTGTCACTGCATTGTTTTTCGCACTTGCAGACGAGTCTCAGCTGGCAGAGAGAACACTAATTTATCTGCAAATAAAATATTCTCTTTCCTTTCGATACGATATTCGTGACACGGTTATTTTTCGCTAGGAAGTTTGGACCAGTTCAATTTTGTCTTATCGTCGTTTTGTCCCTTCCTGTGATGGATTTTTGTTGTTGTTCCAACGCAAGATGGTCATCAATTCTTCCGACTCGTGTTGTATCGTTTATGACAGTATTCGTTGCGAACTGTGTAACTTATTTCTCTCAAGTAAAAAACCTCGGATATTCGCTTCAATTGTAATGTTTTAATAAGAAAAACGGTCACGTTCATTCACAACATCTTCTCCCTCTAAAACGTCGATTCTTCATGAAAGCCTGCAGTGGATTCAGCTTAAGCACTGTACGCTTTAATAATGAAGATTAGTTTCAGGAAATTACGCTTATGAATATTTCATGTAGTAGTATTGAAAGTTGTTTGTGCTTAACCTATACTTCACTCTCTCTTTCTCTTGCTGTAATTATAGCAATGAGTAGTTTCTTGCATACTGCAAACTATTGGACAAACTCGGAATTAATTTCGCAGTAATAAATTAAGGACAGAGATTGATTTAATGGTTATATAATAATTCGGAAAACTATCTTTTGTAACTAATCTTTGCACTCCTGATCTTGTTTTCCCCGAGAAATTTATTGATTCTTGCCTTATTAATCTGGAGTTTTATTGGTTTTTCTCCAAAGTCGTCTGATGCCATCCTTCTAAAATAAACAGGATGATGGAAGGATGTTTGCTGTTGCAATATTGAAATAATCGACTGTGATATTTCCTGCTGTCTACACTCTATGATTATTATGAATTGTCGATTGAACAATTTGTTAGTAATCAAGGATGGTTAATAACCAGGAAGACTCGATCTTTTTATTAAAATATCGAATAATTTTTTATTCGTGCAGCAAAATTCGCCCTTAATTCCGAGATTGATTCAAGTTGCTGAAAGTGCATTCTGCAATTTACTAAATGTCTGGAAACCTATTATGCGGTTTATGAAATACCTTGCCACTATATCGCTTAAATACTTCAGCTAAAATTCACTTAATGTGCAAAACTCGAGCTTTAGAAGAAAGTTTAAATAAATAATGGTTGAAGGAAGAATAAAGTGTTTAAATATTTTAAAACTTAACAAAATTTAAAAATATCACGAGAAAACTTAAGTTTTTTTTTTGTATATAAACTACAGGAAAGTTTGTAATGCAACTTTTAAGAAAAATTTTTAACAGTTTTAAGAGGATCTAAATATTTCTGGTGAAGACATAAGATGTAAATAATAGGCACGTTAATGACCAAAAATACAAGTTTGTTGTGCAAAAACAGTGCATAAAATTTAATTAGCTTTCGTGCAATATGTTTACGAAATATTTTCCCTGAATTATTCTTGATATTTTTTTATATTTTCTATAGTTTTGTCTCTATAATGTTGAAATATGTTTCCTTTACCGTTCAAGGATAATTATCTTTTAGGCCATACATGTCACGGAATATTTTTAACGAAAGATATATATATATATTTTAATATGTAGAAGGTTCTTGAAAATTAAAATTGTTTACATTCTTCGTAAGCGTGTCTGATACAAATAAAATGTTTTTGTTTAGAAGAAAACTAAACAAGGTGAACTGCAATAAAATCCTGTTTGATGTATGACAGTTCTCTAGAGATCTGCCACATTAGTAATACGTTGAGTTACAGAATATATGCTTTCTTTCAACTGTGTACAAATTCATAACGCTTTTCTCTATTCATATTTCATTGTTTGGAGATGATGGCAGTTATTTATCTAGCTTAGAATGGATAAAAATGTGAAACTTGTCTTAGATAAGGAGATATGCCGCTAAATCTAAGAACTTTAGATGTTTTAAGTATTAACGTGCTTTGGCATTGACATTACCGAACTATGAAAGATAAATTTATTATAAAAGTTTACTCGAGGCCAAGGTTTTTGACCCGCACTGTCCAGTTTTCATGTAGGTGTTCAGGTAGAGGTTCAGACTCGCTTAGTAGTAGTTACGTATTAAACTTGCTTAGTATAAAAATTTTTCATGGTTTTAACGTCTTAATAGCTTAATCCAGGCATTGCAGATAACATACGTAGGCTGCTGCTACAGGTGTGACACTTTTTCGTTATAAAAATCGCAAATTTAATCGATTTTTCCGGATATCCATTCGAATTGTTACTGTATAAGGAAATGACGAGATTGAAAATATCTTTAACCATCCAGAAGTAAAGGAAAAGAAAAAAAAATCGATAAGGTTCAAGTAACACGGAATAAAAAGCAAACTTTTTACGCTGAACCTGTGTAATTAGTATAAATTACAAAAAAAGGAACAAAAAAATCTAAATTAAATCTTGCTTTTTTACTAACAAGATGGGATTTGTTTATAATCGAGTTTTAACTCTTCACTGCAAAAAAAAATCCGTGCTGATATTTTTTACAGATGGTTACGTTACAAGGTCATTTTTTTGATGATTATTGAAGAAAACAACCTCCTCGAAAGAGATTATTGAAAGAACAGTTTTTTTTTTTTCCTCCTCCTCACTAAATTCGTACATATCAGAAATCTGGCAGAGTGATACTAACTTATAATGTTAATGGTTTCCTGACCATTATCCGTAATAAAGAAAACTTTTAGTAAACGATACTTTCATCCGCTAGGAAAAAAAAAAATAAGTATTAGTACATTCGCTATAAAAATTGATGTTTCTGCTCTCCTAATTTCAGAAATGTCCTGTAACACCTATCGAAAATTATCCTTGTTTAATTTAGTTGAGTAAAGGTAACTGACTGATTTGCACTTAATTTGATCGATGACTTCCTACATTAATTAAGTATTAAACAACGAACTCTTAGACATAAAATGTATTTTGGTGGCAGGGCGCATGAATGAACTCACGTACACTATGCTAATCTCCACTCTTTGTCGAATTAAAAAAAAAAAGAACAACTACGTGACACCAGTCGTTTACCACCTACCAACATTTTCCGAAGTTTCTCTCTCTCTCTCTCTTATGCAGCGTTAGATAATTTAAAGAAAACTTCGATTAAGTAATAAATTGCTCGCACACGCACACATACACATATACACATACACTCTCCTCCGTTTATCGACGATGTAAAATATTTTACAAAACGCTAAAACGTCATATAAATGATAAAATAACTTTTCTCAGAAAACTGCATAGTTTCCACTAGTTTAAATAATTGCCCATTATAGGAGAGCAACATTAAGAGTTTGGGTATCGTCGTTTCTTTATAATCTCATGTGGGAAATGACGTGAGCAGTGTGGGATGTTAGAAAGCGATAATGGACAAACAACTCCCAAAACGTTCCTACCTACTAAAGAATGTCGACATTTATTCCCTTGTTAGTCTCCATCGGACTTGAAGTTACATTACTAGTTTCTTACCGGTAAGTTGCACAAATTAAAAACTTAAGTAAATAAAACATTTAAGAACAGGAAAAAAAAAAATTAAATGAAAGTTTGATGGAGACGAAAGGGAAAAAGTATTTTTATAGTCGGTTATTAATACCGATGTTTCCTGTAGTAATAATAAAAGTAACGATTTTTATAAATTTCGAAAATGTAGGACAAACATTTATTATTTATGCAGATGATATAAATATTTTATGAAAGAATCCTTGAACAATTACAGAATGCCGCAACCCAATTTAATAATGCAGGTTCGGCTTGCATTAATTTTGATAACAAGGATGTAAGATGTATTAGAAATGTAATTTGCTACAGAAAGTATATTAAAAAATCTCGTTAAGCCCTTTTTTTTCCTGATAACTTTTGCCGAAAACTATGTCATATAAATCTACAGAAGAACATTACCTTGCATAAGGAGTTGTTTAAAAAATAAATGTATTTTTGTAGTGAATTTTTTTTTTAATTCACTATCAAGGTTTCTGGTTATAAAGTAGCCGAAGCATTAGTTTCAGCAATACAATAGAATGTCTTAAAGGAAAATTTGCTTAATTTGTTTGACAAACTTTCATTTATTTACAAGACAAATATTCCAGACCGTTGATAGTTTTAAAGGAATGTCATTTGTTGTTGTAGATTCTCTCTATTGTTAATGGCAAGATGCCATTTAAAATTTTAATCTTTCAGTTTATATATTCATATTTATTATTGACACTACCTTAAGGTTCTGTTAAAAATAATTTATTTGAACAGAACAGCAATCTTGTAAAGTTGGGAAAGTAAGTAAATTTTACAGGCCTGTTTTAACAGGGAAGAAAAAAAATAATATAGACTTTCATACTTTATAAAAAAAAATACATTTTAAATGTATCTGATCAGACAGTTACTGTTAGTAACTGTACACTTCTCTTTATTAAAAAAAATTAAATAAATACCTAAAAATTTAGAACATTCTGAAGGCGGATAAACAAAAATTCCTTTAAATCCAAAATAAATTATAAAGTTTGGCCCAAATTTTGCGTAAACTAGTCGACAATAATCATTTTTAAAATAAATTTTTCTTTCTGTGAAGATTTAAAAATAATATATTTACGAAATTTAATATATTAAAACGATTAAATCAGACGTAATAACCACTTCAAGGATAATTTTTTTCTGAAGAAATATTACGTGAATAGGCGGATGTGAAAATAACTACCTATACTCCTCAATTATGTTGTCATTTTTATATTTATTCACTGTTATGTATAACGTAGAAATAGGCTGATATGAAAATGATATGAAAACGAATCACGTGTGAAAATTACGTTAAAAAAAAAACAATAAAGTTACGAGGAAATGAACTACAAAAAAAGCGAAAACAATATGAAAACAACAACTATGAAATAAATGTGAAAATGATTGTTATTTTCACATCTTTTTCTGGTAGTTTTCATGTCGTTTTCACTTTGTAATTTTACGTAGTGAAAACAACATGAAAATGACTACAAAAAATAGTCATTTTCATGTAGTTTTCAATAATGCAGTTTTTTGTTTGCAGTCGTCTTGCTTTTTTTTTTTTTATGTAAGTTTCACAGCTGATTCGTTTTCGTGAACAGCTGTGAAAATGAATATTGTAATCATTTTCACTTAAGTCATTTTCAATAAACCGTTTTGTGGGAATGAAAACTCGTTATAGATCTAAGTAGTCATTTTCACATCTGTTTTTATTGTCATTTTCGTAACTGCTTATAAAAGTTCTGGCTTTAGTTTATAGTTTCACATCTTTTTTGTCGTCATTTTCATAACTGCTTATAGAGGTTCTGACTTTAGATTATCGTTTTCACATCCTTTTTTGTTGTCATTTTCATAACTGTTTGTAGAGATGTTCTGGCTTTAGGTTATCGTTTTCACATCTTTTTTTTTGTCAGTTTCTTATTATTTAATCTATTTCATCTCATTTTTATCAGATAATAGTTTTCGTTGTTGTTTTCACATTAAATAACCTATTTATTTGCAGTTTTCACATATGATTCGTTTTTATGTCGTTTTCATATTAGCCTACTTTCACGTTAAGTACAATAGCGTGTTATGTAATCTGGTTACAATATCTATTTATTTTTTTATGCTAATTGACTCGAATCAAAAGCAGTTTTCTGCTGCATAAGCAAACTACATTATGCCGAGTCACATAACTCTACCGGACGAAGGAAAAAGATGACTTATCATTCGGAATATCCTATAGCAATCGTTCCTGGCAGATTGAGGTCTTAACTCGGCAAGGAAATATCAATACAGTTGATTAAGTTTCAGGATTTTTTTTCTCTCCCCCTCTACCACTTTTAAATCATTTCTCGCTTTAAAAGGAAGCATTCCTTAGTCCACAAATCTCCTTTCTACTTAGTTAAGCGCGAAGTGAATGGCATAAAAAGGAACGGGCGGCTATCTCTTAAGGGTTATTAAAACTTCACCCCGGTTAAAGCTGCAAAACGAAATGTTCTTTTGACGACCGATTCACTCGATCTGCGAAACGATTCGTTATTAAATTCCGGGAACAAATCACTTTTGTATTAGCTATAGACGCATTAATTTCGTTCGTAAACCGAAGAGGAGTTTGCCTCCATATTTTTTTTTTTTTTTTCTTCGATTCGGGTTTTTAAGCGCGCCATTAAACAGATTATTGAATATCGTCCATATTACAGGAACGTGTTCACTTACGCATAACACATACAAATATTTCTACCGATGAAAATGAATTCCCAGTACGCTCTTCTTAAAAGACGATGCACTTTTTTTTTATTTCTTACAGAAATAAAATTAATAACTCTTGGACGAATTTACTGCTTGTTACTTCTTAAAGAGAAAAAACCATAAAGGAAAGCAGAGATTAAAGAAGTAAAATTAATTTCTCGCACTTTTTTCTTTCTTTCTTTTTTTTTTATTGTTATCTGCGGTTTATTATTCATGGTCGAATTTGACAAGTGGGAAGAAATATATTTAGCCACGGTTGTGATTTTTACGAGAGTGAAGTATTATAAAATTTTCTATAACTGGATATAGTTAGATTGAACGTCGAAACGTGCAATGTAATGCCAAAGCTTGACCGACGTTTTTCTTTACTTACTTGGATCGAAGGTTGGGTGTCGTTTATCACATGACGACCGCAGGCCAATGGGAGATGAGCACCTCGTTAGAGAGTAGTTTTCCTTGACAACGTCTACGTTCTTTTTCCTATACGTCACAACCAGGTAGATACACACGACTTCCTTTTTCTTCGCCTTCTCTCCATTGTTTGTAACTCAAACTCCATACTTTGATATAAGCATTAGTCATCTTTAGAACATCCGCACACACCCAGTTTCATACAAATATATGAAAATGAGATGTAAATGAGTGTTTGTTTAATTTTTTTTTTTAATAAATTGTATCACGCTTCTTGATGTTTTCACACACACACATATACACATTCAAATGTAGAAACTATTATGTCGTATTTTGGAAACGTTCCACGATCTCTTTCACTTTATGTAATTAAATCTCTTGAGTGCTGTTCAAACCGATTTATCTATTATCCACTCTGTTTAATGTAATTATCTTTCTATATAGGTGTGTATAAAAATATCATATCGATACGTTGCAGTGCTTCTAACTTCAGGATACAGGTCAGTGACCGAAACCTATGACAGGAAAGCGAAAAACCAAGAAAGTGCACCTGGAACATGAAATCTAATATATGAAAAGGTGCACCTGCCTCCTGCTCTAATAAAAACAGACTTGTTTAACGATCATATATCGCTCTCTCTCTTACTCTTGTGCACACACAGCTCCTGTTATAGCTTTTTCTGAAGGATTATTAAATAATAATGATTACGAACGTACAATATATTTAAATGTTAAAACCGAAAGAGTCGAGAAACATTAGCTAATGAGTCTTCACACCGGTTTTAACTAATTTAAAAATTGAGGTCACAGACGTATCGAGTTGTGAATTGGGTCGTGGTGTATAACTAAAGGGGCGAGGACACAATGTTTAAAAGCATTATCTCAAGTCATTTCCAAGAATAGAAGTTTCGAAATCTATCATCATCGCAATTATGAAACCGTAGGGAGTATAAACGTATTTTACTGTTTATAAATCTGCCAAATTAGTGAATTATCACTAATGCCTTTAAGTCGTCCATTGAAAGATTTGTTTCTACAAATTACTCACTTTATATTTTTTATTTTTTCGGTCTGTAGAGCGAGCATAAAATTATAACAGATTTATTGAAAAAATTAATTAGTGTAATTAATAAATGAGAGTCGTTAGATTCGCCTTGTTTTCTTGGCATTAAAATTGCCGCTTAAAATAATTAAGAAACACTGCATTAGTTGTAGAGGAACGTACTTAACGACTGCAGTGTTGTTTCTCATGTTTTTATGGCAGAAACAGCATTTTATCGTCCATTATGAAAGTATCATTAAAGCCCTAGAAATTTTATGGAAAAATTTTTATTTCGTTCGGGAGCGGGAAATAAATGCGAAATTTATGTACTCTAATACGGAACTTTTGTATAAGATTTTAAAAAAATATATATATAACTTATATATACTGCATGCAGTTTTGTCTAGGAGGAATTTTTGTTGTTTCGTGTGACTATAATTAGGAGAGAACGGAGTATTATAATGAGAAAATTGAATTCTCTTAAGATGCGAAAACTGTAATTAGTTCAGTTCACTTTAGCCACTTTGATGACGGCTCGTAATAAAATTTCCAATCTATTTAAGAGAGTCGTTTCAACTGTTAGCTGCTAAATATTGATCAGGTTCATTTTTACAATTAGGCATTGTAGTTTTTGGATTTAAACGAGCGTGATCGACAGTTTAATGCGATTGCATTTCTACTAAAAACAAAAAAAGTACATAATTCACAGAACAAAGTTGGTACTGGATTGCTTTCAAGTAAATATTCGTGATCGTTCTATAAAATTTTCATTAACCTCCAAGTTGTGTTTTATAAAACAAATTGGAACAATCAATAGTACAAACTGCAATTTCACGTTTAAAATTATCCAGCGATTATATATAATTTGCAAAAGATTTCTCTCCGAGAACAATCCATTCATTTTATTTTTAAATTGAATGCGATTGTGATGATTACTGTTATTAACTCTCTATCTGCAACCGAACTTTATACAGGTTCTTAAATTTGCAAACATTTCAAGAATAGAAAGTTGCGTCGAGACGTTTCGCAGCAATAAAAGCTCAAAAGTACGATTTTTGCTGGTTACATCTAATCTAGTTCTTGTTAAAATTGGCTTTGGCAGATGCGATTTTAGAAGAGTTCACCATGCTCTTGTTGGTTCGTGTTTTATTGTGACTATCAAACGCATGGGCAAGTTTCTACTTCAGCAATGTTTTCCGCATTTACTCTGAAACATAAATCAAAATTGAATCTGTTTACAGATCAAACTCATAAAAACGAGTTTGTCGTATCAACTCGAATTTAGAGTATCCACAGATGAATAAGCATTTATTCTTCTTTAAATATCCATAACTCGTTTTCACGTAGAAAACATGTCAGAAGAGGAATGCAGAATATTTTACCGATTGCTGTTCGAATTAATTATATTTATTATAAATTTTAACTGAGATCATTAACCGAAGTGTAACTGGAAAAATTTAATATGGTAGAGAATGGACAAAGCTATATTTCTGTTTATAGTAAATTAATTTTTAATAAGAGTTTGCATTTTATGGCGAATTAATGATTATTCCTTGAATACCCACTTAAAGTTTATTAAATTTCTCAACTCGA
The DNA here is from genome assembly GCA_011317285.2 of Androctonus mauritanicus. Classification (NCBI taxonomy): domain Eukaryota; kingdom Metazoa; phylum Arthropoda; class Arachnida; order Scorpiones; family Buthidae; genus Androctonus; species Androctonus mauritanicus. The sequence continues at coordinate 27,158 of WUQG02403051.1, read as the reverse complement.
AAATTAACATGGGAGTAAAGTAACTAACTAGACTTCCTTTGGTGAGTTTCCCTCAGGTGGCTAAGGTTTGATAATAAGTGGTCCGCATCGTAAGCTCGTTAGAAATTTTTCTTGGAAATACCAGAGGGGCTTGTTTGCTTTCCTGTTTGTAAAAGGCTCTTCAAACTGGTAAATTTATCCGTTCTCGAGAGTATAGCTTTTATTGTAGCACAGGTATTTGTAAAATTAATTTTTGGAATGAAGTTTTATAAGGATCATTGTCTTCATCCATTAATCCGGATGCACAGTAATCCGAACCAGCTGCAGCCTTAATGATCATTTATTCATTGATATAAATTAATGATTAGTTTGATTCAACACATCAATAAATGTACATTATTGTAAGATTTACGTGTATGTTTTGAGCAAATTACTCAAAATTAATTCTGTGATTGTTAATTATGGCTTAATAACTTATTCTACAGCAATAAAATTTCTTTGGATCCCATTGTGCATTATAACAGCTCATAAATCGTGTGCAGAATTTTGCACATCACACTATAAATTTCCGGATTCCAGCATTGCATTAATTCGGACAACGCAACATTCCTGACACTTTCCACGTTAATCTGGTTTAATGTCTTTTTTTTCATTTTATTGATGCCGTACACGATCATGAGATAATTGGAGATTAATAAATAAAATTGCATTTTAAACATAAATTTGAGTTATTCCAAAATTTAATCGGCATTTTTCTCGATTGTTCAAAATGTTTCATCGTGAAAATTTGCATATAAAAGAGAGAAAATTATGCAGAGACGAACTAGTGGTGAGGAAGGTTGTCGCGTCACGCAAATCTCTTTTGCGTGCTTCTAATTGCGAATAATTTTATGCATAATGTGTCTCATTTAGAAAATTTCCTCATATTGTCAGAGGACAATGAAATTTTCCATTTGCGAAAGAGAACTGAAAAAATTCAGTGTGTTCAATCATCAAATGCCACCACATTTAATCTCTATTGTATAATTGCAGTTGTTAAGCTTTCCGTCCGAAATGACATCGTAACTTTTAGATAAGAAGCTTAACAAGCAACACGTTATGATCGTTTGAAGTCCCGCTGAAGGCAAGAAATGATCAAGTGCATTTAATAGTGATGCATTACTTTTAAATCCTCGTGCCAATTTGATATAACATGTTTGATTAGGTACAAGATTTTACTTTCTTGCATAATGACGTCTTAATACGCCTGACATTCTTGACTGCAGCTTTTTCAGTTTTTATTTGTCACGTCGCTTTCTAAAACTTTTAAAAAGCAAAAAAAAAAAAAACTTGAAAAGAATGATTACTGTTGTTGCTAGAAAGAATGGTAGAGCGAATGGAGAATCCACTCGGGATCTATCTAATAATTACTTGATAATACACGTTTTGACTGCCGAATATAATCTATGTGGAACTTAATACGGGCTAATTGATTTATGTTAATAATGCGAAACTTAGAACTCATTAAGCTAATCTGACTGCTGCTAATCTCTCCAATGTGATTAATGGATTGTCTGATCGATCAGTGATGACGTCGACGTCTTCTGAGAAATGATCCTACGCTATTATAAGAAATACTATTAACCTAAACTGTTATTTTCTCAATAATAATCTTTCTTATGCTCTAGTTTATATTGTTATGATATCTCTAGAACATTACAAACGAGAGAAATTAGATTAACCAGTAATTGCAGTCTGTATATAACGAGTATGTGAGCCATTCTCTTAAATTTAGTACAGGTAGAAAAATAGCATGCGATGCTTTTACAAACGTGATTAAATTAGCTTGTTCACAGACTGGAACTTTTGTACGTGAATAGCCATTGATTATCGATGAGTCAGAACTGAGGACAGATGGCCATCGATCACATATTCGCACGCATCTCTAGATTTTCAAAAGTTTAATCGAATGTCCCTATCCTCTTGCGACTAGAACCGGATCTATTTACGGGCCATTGTTGTCAGTTTTGCCAGAGACTATTAAATAAATGCTTAATCTCATCAAAGCGATAATTGAGATTGAAACCCATTCAGCCATGTAACGATCACACTTAAAGAAAGAATTCGATTTGCAATGGAAGAAACTAAAAACCTCATGAATGACCGAATCTGATCAGCACGGTATTTAAACGATATCCATTGTTTTGTTTCGATTGTTCAGAAATGGCTCGAATTTCTTGTTCATAGTTTTTTTTTTCTTTTCCCAAAAGAAGGAGATTTAAGCAATCAGTGTTCAGTTTAAAAACATTCTCTAAAATATCGCACCTCTTTCTTTTAATGGCATCGATTTCGTTGTTTGCAAAATAAGAATCGAATTGATGCACTTCAAAACCTGGCAAATTTGTCGTGTGAATTAGTTTAGAACGGATTTTTCTTACTTTAAAATTCATCCTATTGATACACGAATCTCAAAGCGCACAGTTTTTATCAAATAAAGTAGTAGTAGTTATTTTAAATATATATATACACACACACACACACTGTGATATGTTTTTTTTTCCTTTTCTTTTGAATCAATACAAAGACGGCTTCCTGAGAAATATTTATCTTACACTGCAGAAGAGATCTCGTAAACGTAAAGATATATTCTTCAGTGAAAAGCTTTAGACGATATTTTTATTCAAAATCTTTGTATTAGATACTTTTTTTTAATGCGCTTATCTATTGAGTATGCTGTTAAAAAAGAATTCTTCTTTACTAATCAATACAAAGTTTGAATCCTATTATAGTTTCAAATCTTGTATTGTTTGCAAGCTTTGAAAGTTGATTAATAGAATTTAATCCTTATATAACTCTTTCAGATCATGGATTCGAACCTTGTATAATTCTCAAATCACGGATTCGAACCTTCTATAATTCTTTCAAATCACAGATTCGAACCTTTTATAACTCTTCCAAATCATGGACTTGAATCTTGTATAATTCTTCCAATCATGGACTCGAATCTTGTATAATTCTTCCAAATCACGGTCTTCAGATCTTGCATGATTCTTCAGAATCGTGGATTCGGATTTTGCATTATTCGTCCGAATCACGGTTTAGGATCTTGTATACTCTTCAGAATCGTGGATTCGGATTTTGCATTATTCGTCCGAATCACGGTTTCGGATCTTGTATACTCTTCCGAATCACGGATTCGGATCTTGTATAACTCTTCCGAATCACGGACTCGAACTTTATATAATTATTCCACATCACAGATTTGAACCTTGCATTTTTTTCACAAGAATTATAACTTTTTTAAAGTTTTTAACAGGATTAGCTTCGATAACTTTTTATTCACTGTATACAGTAATTCAATAAATTTCATATTCTACTCATTGAAATACCCAGTAGACTTATTCTATATTCAGTTAATTCGATAAACCAATAACTTGCGAATGTATTAATAGATTAGAATTTATATTAAATGATTAAATTCACGCTACAGTAATCGCATTATGTGAATAGTTTGCATATTTAACGTGAATATCAACACGATAAATTCACTAAAACTCTAAAAGATTTGGGTCTGAGATTTTTCTTATAAGATTGAAAATGCGTTATCGCCGTTTGCCGGATAACAGAACTTCGACTTTTTGTCTATGTATAAACATACGCATATCGTATAAAAATTGCTTATCTATCCATACCTCGATAACAAATTTAAACATTTCTGCATAGATAATCGTTCAAGTTTTTATTAAATCTTGTTTTTTAAACTAATTTCATCATACACGAGGAAATTTAATGTTAGTTTTATATCCAATTTAATATCTATGTATAAAATAAATTCTGTATTAGTGCCAAAGTAATATATAATGAATAGTCAAGATAAACAGAAGGATCACGAGATCTACTCTATTTTATCCTTTGTGATCTGCCTGTTTAAACGAACATTTAAGAAGAAAAATAATAATAATAATAATTTTCGCTGATTATAGTGGTGTATCTCGAAAGTTTAACGAGTAAGCAGAGTTATATATATTTATCATCTGCCAACTTTATCTCAGGTATAATCATACTATAAAAACTTCGTCCTTTATCTCAGTTTCTCAGCCATTTGTTTTCATCAGATGAAAGAACTTAAGTTGCCTCTCATTCCGTTCATATCCATTATCTGTGCCTTATCTATAATTCCGCGTTTATTCTCTTTACTATCTACTGCTTTTTTTTTATTTTCTTTTTTTAAACTTAATTTAAAAAGATCTTGAACAGTAATCATTGTTTGTACCACGATTCTTGTCAGTTTATATAGATAGTATAAAGACAAAACTCTCTTTTAAAAAGTAAAAACTGTAAAAAAAAAGGATTAATGGCATTTCCATTAATCATTTTTATCCGCGTATTGGTTAGAAAATAAAGTATTTTAAATTATGCATACAGTTTTTGGATCTATTACTCTTTTTATCAAAGTATTTTTTTGCACTTTTTCAAACTGCATTGAATCTTTGACTATTCTTCATTACTCCGGTATGTAGATTATGTTTATATCACAGGCTAGCTAGCGAAAAGAAGAATACAGTATATCCTAGTGGGAATAGAAGCCAGGTATTCTATGCAGATTGGCAGAATTGACTTAACAAGGCCACATGTTTTCCTGGTGATAAAAGTTCCATTAATGCGTTATAAACCGAATTCTTGGTCGTTAATCGTTTCATTAACCGGTAATTCAAAAATTAGTGGATGATATTTATGCTGTTTAATCGATTTTTGTTCGAAAAAATCCTTAGAATATAACCGAATTACGAAAAAAAATTTCTGCGAGTATTAAAATCTGTGTCGACTTAATCGTGTTTTTTGGTTTTTGTACAAAAATTAAACGGTACAAAGCGTGAAGAATCACATAAGCACAAAGTATGAAAAATAAAAAAAAATATTCTTAATATTATATTATTGTTTACTTTTTAGAAGTATTGAGGGGGGAGGAAAACGAAAATTTACTCCATTCTTCAGAAAGTATTTTATTTGCAAATCCAATTATAACTCACTATAAATTACAAGATTATCTTCCCGTATCGCATTGTTTCATAACTATTTCTGCCAAGGTTGTCCACCGTTATTCTGACGTAGCAGTTTGACATCTTTTGATATCTTGTACAAGATATATATATATATATAAAACTTATATCCTGTGCTGTAACCGTCCAGGTTCTAGCCCAGACAGCATCTTGTATGTGTAATCTGATAAAGCTGGCGTGATTTGGTGCACCTGTGAGATTTCACATTGTTTCTTGTTTCTTTTTTTTTCCGCGTAAAATATCTACTTGATTTTCTTCTACTAAATCGCGAGTTTCTCTCTCCTCTCCGTACGAACGGGAATCGTTTTGTACGCTTCACAATTATAAAAACGCAGAAAAATTACTGCGTATTAAAGTAATTTTGTTCTTGCGAATTTATTTTAAGGCAGAGCATGGTCTCATTTGTAGAAAACGCGAAACGTTCATTGAATTTATACATTATTAAATTTCATTTTTATTTTCTTGTTTAAAATTGCTCTGTCAGATGAATTTTGCATGGCTCCTTCTGTATTTTCGATCGTTTTTTCCCCCTTCTTCCCCTTCACGGTTTTTGAATTTTTATATAAAAACTTAACGCGGTTTGTTTAGTTACCAAATTTTCAGGAGTTGATTAAAACTGAGGTTATCTTTAACAGAAGAAGAACGTTAAATCTCTTGACCATGATGGAAAATGACTTAATCTAGAAAAATATTCGAACGATACGTTTTAATTACGACACGCAATTAATGGGAATTAACGTTTTATCCTGTTGAAATATTTATAAAACTAGTTAATTGCGATTTTAATTTAGTTTCCGCGTAATATTAATACTCTGTTTAAAATATTCCCAGATATTGTTTAATTTATGACATCTACAATGCTGATTAGATGCAAATACGTAACAAATTAAGTCGATTTTGATAAGATTAATAATTAACGCATCGCCGGAGAGTCTATACAATTTAAGAGACTTAATTTTTGTTTTTTTTTTTATCTGCGCATAAATTGCACGGTTTCGGTCGGAGAAAAATGGCAGATTTATAGCAAAATGCAGGAAATTTAAATTAAATTCTGTGGAGAAACGAAACCTGTAGAGAGAGAGAGAGAGAGAGAGAGTTTTGCAAAAGGGTGTTTTGTTTCTCTGCCCATCGAATTACGCTGCGCTGTAACGGGTGTGGCTTGTATGCTAGTTACCCTGGTGATTCAATATTGCTGCCAACCAAACACAGACTGATAGCACGGCACTGCGACTCCACTCTGTCAGAAAAATCGCCCCCGATTTTCTTTTTTCTCCCCCCTTTTTTTTGGAAAAAAATCTCCCGGTAATGAGTACATTTATGCCATTTTAATGGGAAACCATTAATCTTTATTTAATTTTGCATTATCGATTTCTTTTTCTATCTTGCTCGAGAGTGATTAAAAACATGGCTGTAGTCTCTCACGTTTATTATTCTGTTTATTGCTGTATTCATGCAGTAAACAGATGTGTACTAATTTGATATGAGTGTCATTCCTCCCGTTATATATATATTTTTAAACGATAATTTTTGATATTTTTATCTCTCAGATTTTTACGATATTTTCCGACGAATTTATCCGTAAAATTTATGAAGATATTCTTGAATATTTTGGCGATTCGGTGTGTTTTTTTTAGTTTTTTTTCGGATGAGTTATTTAAAGAGTTAATGCATAGACAGATTGTAACGATCGCTTTAATGCGTGTTTAAATATGAAAAAAAATATATATATGGCTATTTGGTTAGAAAGCGGCGAAATTTTAGAAAAGATAGTTTTTTGAAATATTACTTTCGAAAATTCTTTAGTTGATATATCGTACGAAACTATCATATTTGAGAAGAATCGATCCGTGTTAAGGTCGGTTTGAAAAATAATGCTTGGAAAAGGGAATTTTTCTCTCTCTCTCTTTCTCTCTCTCCTCCTCTGCAGAGAAATATGAAGTCGGGAAAAGTAGGGGGTAAAAAAAAAGGGACAAAGTCTTCTCTCTGTCTTCATTTCCATAATGTCAGAACCTTGCGTGTCTCGACTGCAGTGTGGTGCGACGTACAACGCAAATAACTCAAAAGACGTGAGTCGAAATCTCGAATTCTCCAGATACTGTCAGGAATGTAATCAAATAGATTCTGGTCCCTTATCTGTGTTGTTACAACTCCTCCCCTGCGACGGGGGGTCAATCAAATTGTCGAGAAATTGCGAATTTTCTTCATCTCATCTCTCCTATCCTTTTATTTTATTTTATTTTTTTTCTAACTTCCTCCACGAAAGGTAATAATGATGTGTAACCTATCTCCTTCCCTTTTCTTGTTCTATTTTAATGTAAATCCCATTTTCCAAGCTTGCCTTTCACTCACCATGATTGTTAAGGTTTCGTTCAAATCGTCCATTTACTGTTATTGCAATCTGTTATTTATTTCCAACAAGGTGAATTCTCAGAAATTGCAGAAGTAACGAGAAAGATTTCCGTGTTTTTTTTTTATTATTATTAAATTTGTAGAATAAAATTAAAAATCCAATTTTGAAAAAAAAAAACAAAAATATAATAGGTTTAAGAATTTAAAAGTTTTACTTATATTTTGATAGTTTCTTGAACAAGGATATATTGCATTATCGTTGAACCAGAATGTGCAACTTATTCTGGCCCGAGAATTACGCTACATATTCTGGCCCGAGAATAAGGCTACACATTCTGGCCCGAGAATTACGCTACATATTCTGGCCCGAGAATAAGGCTACACATTCTGGCCCGAGAATAAAGCTACATATTCAGGCCCGAGAATAAAGCTACATATTCAGGCCCGAGAATAAGGCTACGTATTCAGGCCCGAGAATAACGCTACGTATTCAGGCCCGAGAATAACGCTACGTATTCAGGCCCGAGAATAACGCTACGTATTCTGGCTCGAGAATAACGCTACGTATTCTGGCTCGAGAATAACGCTACGTATTCTGGTTCAAGAATAATGCTACGTATTCTGGCTCGAGAATAACGCTACGTATTCTGGCCCGAGAATAACGCTACGTATTCTGGTTCAAGAATAATGCTACATACGCTGATTCAAGAATATATTAAATACAAATTTAATAGTTTCATCACGCACATTTTGGCTTCAGATTTTTCTATAAAAACATCTAACGGATTCTGAGCATCTAAATTTTAAACACAAAGAAATTAAAGGTTAAAAATTTCAAATTGAAATGTTTTATGATACTTTCAGAACATCACATATCACGAGTTTTCTCCAAGAGACTTTTTTTGTTCAATTTTATTATAAGTTTGCGATTAAAATGCGGAAATAGGTGGTACTTCCCGTCAAAAAATTTTCGTTCTGTGTACACAACAAGAAAAAAGGAAAAAAAAGATATATATATATAGGAAGAAGTTATTTTTTAACAAAGAACAGCAATATCAGAAATCTGATAAATATTTTTATATTAAAAACATATTTTTATAAGAAAGTGGATAGTGGAGTTAATCTTTCGATACATCCTTATCATTGTCAAAAGAAACTGGCGATAAGAAAGAAAGATAATAGGTATGAACCTCATATTTTAGTTTTGGACCATTTTTTATTGCTTTCACAATCCAACTTATCGCTAGCTGAACAATTTATTTCCGGTCGGTCATTTAATTTCAACGAAAGAAGAAATTTTTTTCTTCTTCTTCTTCTTTAGGTTCTTTCTAAAGTAAGAAATTTTCTGACTCTACCCAACTTACAATTCCACAAATGGATGTTGTTTTATTTTAAAAGTTATTTACTAAATTCGTTCACGAAATTGGCCATAAACCTTCCTCTCTCGAAGTTTTTATCTCCAGCAAAGATGAATTTTTATGACGACTTTTTTTTTTTTGTACGCCCACGGAATATTCATTATATTACAGAAATTTAAATAAACTTTTCATCATGCCGTAGATAAAAAATGCATTAATCTTAGTGATAAATCTGCATTAGGAGTTCAGTTATTGTTTACTGTTTAACTTAGTTTTGTATTATTTGGCATGCTGAATTTTTGCTTCAGAAACTGCTTGTAGAAATTACTTTCAACAGGAATATCGATACCACGAAATCTGTGATCATCCCGTACAGAAAGACATCAGAAAACAACTTTAAAGATAAAAAAAAAACTATATAAAAATCGAAATTTTGAAGACTTGAATCATTTATAAAGACATTGAATGGAATGCGAGTTGGAAACTGCAAAATATCGCTCGGAAAGCATCTAAATATTTACTAGCTGTATTCGCCATCCATCACAGAAATTTCGGTCGTTTTTTTTGTATGTATATATTTTCCATTATCCATTTTTACCGAGATGAACCGAAACATTTACATGTCATTCAGTTTTTGGTCTACAGCTGCTATGGACAGCTGTCTTTTTAGCCTTCGGTATGCTCGAAAAATATTACTTTGCCGACATTCGAATCCTATAAGAAAATCGGTTATGGACTGGAAATATGTAGCCGCGATGCAAAATACTCTCGAGTTTCTGTTCGAAGAAAATTATATATATATCGGGATTTTCTTATGCACTGCATTATGGTTTCGAAGTTTAATGAATCGTACCCGTTTTACTAACAAATTTTCAGAAAGTTATGCTATTTTTCACTCCGAATGTAGGAGATTTGCGTTTTGGCAACCGCTTACGGTCTTAAGTAACATAATTTATGCGTTTAAGGGCATTAAAAATTCCATTAAAAGAATGATTTATGGTTTTCATTAACGGTTGTCTGTTTAGTTAAATGATGTCAGAACTGTACTTTTTAATGCGAGTCATTAAAGTTTGGTATAAGTGTATGTGTGTGTGTGTGTGTTGCACCATTTAAATCGCGTCACGTTAACGCAATAAATGTTTAAATAATAATAATAATCAAGATCGGGTAAATTTTTTTTTATCAAATTTATCAGATTTTGTTTAAAAAAATATATAATTTTTCGTGCTTGCTTGTGTTGATAAACATGCATTTTTTTTAGGTCATAAAATTTGTAATTGTTTTCTTTTTATTATCGTCAAGTTAAAAACTTGGAGAAACACACTGAGAAGAAAAAAAACGTGACCAGTATGGACTTGTGAAAACAAAAAAATTAGTACTTGAAATCTTAATTGAAAAATTCCATAAGAGAATTTCATATATATATATATAATTTCTTTTTTTCTATGATCGAATTTTGAAGCTGTAAATAATTCCATCTTGTTTGTCTCCTCCTCCTCTTCTTTTCTGAAATGAAACCTGTCGAATCTGACGATGACGTCAATGACCATCATTATATCTCGAGAGGAACTCCTACTTCCTTTATTGCATTCCAAAGATGGAACGTGATTTCATCCTTGTAAAACTCTACAGGTGTGGGCTCGAAGAAGAGACCAATAACCCGCTCTATGATGTAGTGCTGTTCATATTTTGCCTTTCATGGCCAGTTTTAAAAGTCTGGTATATAAAAAGTATCGCATCTCTCCCACTATTTAACTACACACACAACTTTTCTTCCATTAAATTTTATTCGAGAATGTTTGGCGTGCATTATTAATGAAAAATCTTGTGGTGTTATTATTAATAAAAGTTTCTTCATACGATTTTTATTATAAGTTGTAGAAATCGTAAGGAATCTTTCCCCGATGTCGTTAAACATCTGTAGCGAATGCCGTTCAGATGTTTGCCATCAGAACATTAAATAATGTAAAGTTGGAATTAGCTATCGCGTTTAATATTAGCGTGCTGCTAATTGTGTATAATGGTGCTCGCCAACAGCACCTCTGGGAAGTATTAGCTCTGGATTAATGGCCCTTAAGATATCTCATTGAAACATTGAGCTTACCGAGTTTTCATAGGGATTTTGAAGATGGAAAAGAAAATATATATATATATATCTATATATATTCTTTGCGAAGCGAAAACGGCTAGCGAGAAAAATTCTCTTGTGGAAGTTTAAATCTCAACTTTTCTAGATGGATTATACTTTGGATAAAAAGTACTATAAAATCACAAATTCTATTATAAGATCTGGAAACTGAAGTTAATCCGAGATTTCTTACTGTTTGCAGTATAATATTTGTCATAACGTCAGTTTGCAAAGTTTTACAATCCTCAAGAGGCCATTTTCTGTTTGTTCATCTTCGGGTTTTTTTTTCCTTCCTCTCGAATAGTGCTGCTCTTTTCCGTAACTTTATTTTACCTAAACACGGTATAGAAAAATCTTATTTTGGCTAAAATGCTTTTTACGTTATGCTTAAATAAAATATTGTTGGAGTTGCTTTTTCTTGCATTTATATATATATATATATATAGCTCTGTTGCAGAACCGCATTATTCGCTCTCGCGTAGGAGATTGAACTTAATACGAACGAGAAAAATCTTAATATTATACAGACGAGGAATGTATAAATTATTTAAAACATACATTTTTTTCGGTTACAAACGGACAGATGTCTTTGCAACACGGAAAACTTCATATTAACATGAGTAATGCAACTTTGCAGTCTTCAGCGATTTTTTTTTTCTACTTCGCTTTCGAATAATTCATACTCGTTAAAAGTTGGAATAATTTTAAAACTGTCATGCATGCCGCATGCAAATTTATATTTTTCTTTCTATAAAAACTTGTTAAAGCGATTTTTTGCGGATCGTTGTGTGCATTTTTGTCCATCTCGTCGCGCATTTAACGGTATAATTTTTAAGAGATGATGTTTTACTGCAGTTTTTATACTCAGGTACTTTAGCAAATATATCTAAGATTTATCATTGACTTATCAGGCGTGAAAACTAGCCAATACTCCTTTCACCTTAGACCCGAAAGTTTATCTAACGTCGACAGGCAGGCGAGCAGACACGATTGCTTCTATATAAGACTCATCTTTCCTCACTCTGATTGCCGTAAAAATTGAGCTCGTCCGGTTTTTATCACGAAAGAAGTCCATTAGTATTAATGTCTCTCTCACTGGTGCGGCGGTATGCCTGAATATAGAAGGAAAAAGCGAGCTTCTAGCTGACATTCACCGAGATAAGGTACCTTATCCAGCATAAACTACGTCAATTTTCCCCTCGCTGGCGTACTTTTTACCCCCACTTTTTTCAACAATATCTTTCCCTTCTCTTCCCACTTTTCTCCCCACTCAGATTGGTTTTCAGATATACTTTTTTTCTCCCTTTTATGCAAACTTCGGATGATTTTTGGTTGAATAACTTTGAGAATTTTATCCCTTAAATCTGGGATTGCATACTTGCAAGTAGAAAGAATAAAAGACCAAAAATTTTGGTGAGGCTGCCTTCAATAAGAATATTTTTAAGCAGAAGAAATTGTCAATTCGTGTACCGTACGTGTATAGTACACGAACTTTAAGAAAATCTTCAGAAGAATCTTAGTTCGAAATTCATATATAGTATATTTAGAAGTGGTTTTATATTATTTATACATATATATATATATATACAGTACATATATAGTATTGTATATATATATATTATCCGATCATGTTTGTGACGTGCAGAAATTGAATTATTGTTCTAGAGATCAGTATTCTCAACACGCATGTGACTAATGACACGAAATTCTTTTTGGAACAAACATATTAATTTTTTTTTTTGTTTTTTTTTTTTCGATCAACATCTGCGACTTTCTTTTGCATATTTCATTCCTTCAATGCATAAAAACTTTTTTCTTTTGTTGTAGATTTAATTTCGCGACATATTTCTAGAGTTGGTTCAAAACAGTAATAATAGAAATGCATATTATAAGTCTCTGCAATTTTTAAATAACATCCTCTCGCAACACAGGAAGTAAGCATTTCTGCTGTACTGTTTTAATCGAGAAGTATCGTACTTCACGTCGAAAAATTAAAATTTAGTATCTTTTCCAACGAGTATTTATACTGAAAATTTCTGCTCGTGTGTGTTTCATTGTACAGTATATTTAAGTGTGTGTTCCGTGTTAATATTTTAAAAATTTTTGTGTGCTTGTATATTTCTTGTGTGTGTTTGCATTTATTGCACGTGTATTTCTATGTTGTATCGAATATTTCAATGTGTTCGTTTTCACATGCTGTGTTAAAATACGTGTGTGCATGGATATTTCTTGTATACGGTATATGTGTTTATTGCATGAGTATTTCTGTGCTACTTTGAATATTCTAGTGTGCGCTATTGTGTTATTTATGCAGTATTTAACAGTTTCTGTTCATTTTGTATATTTCCTTGTGTTTCCTTGGTGTATATATATATGTATGAATTGGTTATATTGGTTTATTCGTTATATAACCAACTCAAATATACAATATAGGCCTGTATACACACACCAAGGAAATACAAGAAAATATACGTAATTCCTCGTGTTTATATTTCTTTGGGACGTATATTTTCTCGAGTGTTTCCTTATAGACATCATACATTTTTTCCTGGTCTAGTGTATAGAAATCATTCCGTATACTTCTCTGTATCTTCTGTATTTATTCTATTTTTATCTTTATGCCTGTGTATAATTTCCTAAATGCATTTTACGACGCATTTATTTTAAGCTCTTTAAAAAGAATTA
>WUQG02403051.1:0-13610 GCA_011317285.2 Androctonus mauritanicus | reverse complement strand
AAACCTGGACTAAAATATTAAAGCACTTCATTTAAGATAATTTTTCGAAAATTTTATAACGTTTTTTTTTTAAATATTTTCCGCCTTTAGAGTTACGATAATTACCAGTTATACACCCACTTAATTTCGCTAATAACGCATTTGTTTCGTGTTTATTACATAAGATTCCTCTGCTACCCTTAAAATTTCCGATAATCTGGTTGACCGTAATCAAAACACGAATTTCTCACGACGATAATTTATCGTGGCTATTTTGCAACTTAATAACATCGCCTTATTAAATTATTAATTGATACAAATTACGTAACACACTTAATAAGTATTAACGACTAACAATCTGCATTTTCTCGTAAGCCAAAGTTCTTATAGATAAGGCGTGTATGCATATATACACACACTGTACTGTGTTTATATAATATGCCAATAATCCTTACTTAAAATTCATCGTTAAAATTAAATTTAATACCGAAATCACTAAAGTTCGGTTGTAATCACGGAATATGAAAGAAGAAAACGTTCGTTACTGTCACTCTCCTGCCTCACGTTTCAGAGTACTCTGTCAACGTCGCGGACACACGCACGCATGCACGCACTAATGTTGCATTCTCGTGTTTATAGAAGTGGAGAGAATCGTATCACAGGATGATTTATGTCTTAGTAAATGAACGGCAACAAGATGCCGGACCGAACCAAAATTACATCAAAGTCAACTCTGACGTGTTGATTACGTTTATATTTATCAAAGTCTAGTTAAAAAAAAAGTAAAGCAAAAAAAAAAGAAGCGCAGAGTCGATATTTCTCTTCTTTAATACCCAAACCAGAATTGAATGTCAAGATCTCGACGATAAATGGGATTTATTATGTGACAAATTCGTAAAACAAACGAGATATGCGGACAATGGAAATGCAATTTGCTGCGATGCAATAAAATTATTTAAATTAAAAGGCAGGCGATGAAAGCTGTTAGGGCAGAAGAGTATTTTTCTCTCTCTCTAAAAAGAAAAATAAATCTGCTAAATTTAGTTTCGTTCCTCTTCAAGGTTTTTCTATATTTTCCGTAGTTCAAGGATTACCCAAAATAAAAACCGTGAATGGGAAGTTAAATCCATTAACTGCAGAACGAATGAAATGCGAGGAAAACGTAGTTTATCATTATTATTATCATCATTATGTCAGTAGAAAGTATATAAATTTCGTTGCATTCAGTTACGTTTACGCTTTTTACATTTGTAACATTAGCAATCGTCGTTCAGGCTTTTTGGAGGGATGGAATTTTTTATGGATGGTTCGGTTTTGTTCTGTCGTCACGACAAAAATATATATATATATATATATAAAAGTGAAGAATAATATAAAAAAATCATGAGTGGAAGTTGAACGTCGTCGGAAACACTTCGGAGGAGCAACAATTGCTTTTCGTTTAGTAGAAACTCTCTTTGTTCAATAAAACTTTCTTTTATGATATTGTACCATTGCTATTTGTCATCCGATTTTTCTCTCGAACGTGTATTTGTTTCGATAAATTTGATTTTGCCATCTTTCATTTTGACGTCGAACTGTCTTCTTCGATATTAGTATAACTGATAGAAAATGTTTTTTAATATCATCGGAACAATCGTATCAGTCTGTTTTTTCCCAGAATATTTTAAGATCATAACACTTGAAATTCTGGTATTTCGGCATGTTTCAAACGCGGGGATATATGTATTCGAGCATGCAAAGTTTACATTACTGAACATCACTCAATATTTTTGGATGTTCTTTCTTCGAAGCTGATTAGCGAGTTATCAACGCACACACACACACACACACACACACACACACACACACACACACACACACACAAAAAAAAAAAAACATTTAAAAGATTTAAATCTTCCACATCTAAAATTATTCTATCGAATCTCCTATTTTATAGAAGCATATGGATACATTTGTGTTCATTATATTCTTTATATTCACAAACGTTTATTTCTGTTTGTTCTTTGTGTCAAAGACCAAATACAGTAGAAATGTTTGGTTTTTGTGTTTGTGTCAGAAATGTTTGTCTCTGTGTGTTTGTGGCTTCTATACATATAAACAAAGAATACACAAAGTAAACGAACACAAACACACTGTTGTGTTCATTTTTCTTGTGTATTCATAAATGTACATTTCTTGTTGTGTTCTTTTTCGTTGCTCACTCATTTTCCATGTGTATTGAAACACATATTGTGTTTGTTTTCTTTGTGTGTTCGTAGATATAGTGCATTTCTTTTTAATCTTTGTATCTGAGAAGTCATTTTTGTATACTTTTCTGTGTCTTCTGTGTTTATCTACTTTTACCTTTGTGCCTGTGTGCATTTCTTAAATGCGCTTGGCAACAAAACAGTATTGCATTTTATTAGACACGTTCATTTAAATACATCATTAAAAGCAGTCTTCAGATTCTGTTCAATTCTCAGTTTACTTTCATCATGTTAAATTGACACTCAGTAGACATAAGTAAGGAAAATAAACGAAGGAGATTGTTTGATAAGTAACTCGTGTTTGCTTTATCAGCGTAAAGATACTCCTGTATGAATTCAGCTGTTAATGAATTGCTGTTTGCAGAACAATGTTTAATCTAAATCACTTCCGAGTGAACTATTACTTTATAAATTTGTAGCACAAAAAGAAAAAAAGTGTCGGATTCTGACAGATATAAAGTTTACGTCACTAAATTTAATAGGCGTAAATTTAATCAAAATAATTTCTGTTCGAGTAAATAAATAAAATAAAATCGAATTTATATTAGTCAAATTATTGTTTCTTCGCTGGTGGCAGTGCTATCACCCGTTTAAAATTTATACTCCAAATGACGCTAATTCGTTATCGATTCTGGGAAAAATTCGTTCTTCGAACGTCGCGTCGAAACGGAAAATTTTCGTGAGTCATACTGCGTAAATACGTTTCGAGTTAGAAGCCATTTTTGATAAATTGGCGTTACAGAATTGACAGTTTCGATATTGTTGGCACAGGTCTAAGAATGCATTTTTTTTTTTTAAATATTAAACTTAATCTATTTATAGGCACGTAAATTGTATCAATTTTCTCTAAATGGGTTTATAATTTAAGCCCTTTTTTTATTGTTAAATTTAAATCAATAAAAAAGTCCTCTTTTTTTGCGATTCCCTCATTTTTATCGAAATAATAGGGCCATTTATATAAAGTATAGATGAAGTTTATAAATTTTAGAAAAATGTGAGGTCGATAACGGGCGTGGCAACTTTTTAACAGTGATTCACGTATAGGGCTCGTTATGATTACATCATATATACACGATACGATACGGATATAACTGTATTTTAGTGGTTTAAAGCCCCCTTTTTTAACTTACTTTCTTATACTGTAGTTTATTTACTATAAAGTAGAAATAGATAAATAAAAGAAAATAGTAATCCTGGTACAGTTAAATGATTAACAACGGGTTGTTATTTTGGGGTAATTGTGATTTTGGACACCTAAAATCTGCGAATTAGTTTATCTTACAGTTTCTTTAGCGTTTTGATGGTAAGTACCATTTCGAATGCTTCCAATTACGATTATGGTCGACCATTAAATGTCGAATAATTATCTCATTATTTTTCCAACGGTCTGGATCCACCAGTAACAATGATAATTTCGCATTTATAAGGTAATAAAAATCCTATTAAATCACGTTAGGTTTATAAAAAAAAAAAAAACATAAAAAAACGTGAACATCGTGGTATAATCCCCGAAAATGGTTTTCCTGCGTATCCCATACATTTTAAATCGTTTTTTCGGATATGCCAAACAGTATTTTTGTCCGCAACTCATGTGCAACAATGGAAAATAAATAATACAATGTTTTAAATTTAATAAAATTCATTAAATTTAGCGACATAAAAATAGCATTTTTCTTTTTTTTTTTTTCAGGCCGTGGCTAGTAGTTTGGAGCCTGGACTGAGCCACTTCCAGCCCATGGTGGCCCTTCTCTGTGGTCATGGCAAGATACAGAACCAATATTTGGACGAAAATCGCCGTTGGGTATCGGATTCTGATACTAAATCTACTTGCACCAAAAATAAACTGGAAATATTGGAATACTGCCGCAAGGTAAGGGATTTTATACAAGTTCGAGTAAAGTTTACGTTAGAATATTCATGTAAACAAAAGAGCAGTTTTACTACCCTTCACTTCTCTAGAATAAATAAGTATAGAAAAGGTTAGAAAACCTTTTTATCCAATTCAGTTCGAATTTCTTCCTGTAAGGTCACCAGGACGTATGATGATTGTTTCATTTTGGAACTAGAGCGTATATTATGGCATAAATTACAGTCGGCATAACAACAATCGATTTTTGACCTACTTTTATCTCACTCTTAAACAAATAAAATTATCAAAATGAAACTGATACACGGAATTAATGAACGTCTGCTGCTAGAATAATGCGATAATTTTAAATAATTATTTCTGCATACAACATAATTTGAAAAGATATACTATTACAGTTAACTCTTAACGTTATATTCGTGTATAAGGCGAGAAATTTTTCAGAAAATAAAATTTGAGAAAGGGGAATTCGGCTTATAGACGAATCGGATTATGCAGGAATATGTACAGTGACTAAATTTAATCAACAAAACACCAGAATTTATATGTATATATATTAGTCTATAAAACTAGCATAGTTTGGAGATGATGCTGATAATTAAATCAGAAACTTTCGCACTGGTATACAACTAATAATTGGCTCTTTGAATATCATTCATCTGATCACAGGATTATGTTAGCGACAGCTGTTCTTCCAAGATGCTTTTTTAATTATCAAGAAAAAAAAATTCTTCGCGCTTTCATTATTCCTCTGTATAACAAAGAATTTTTCTATACAGTTTTGCAGCTATTATTCGCTTTAAACGTAAAAAAAAAGAAGTAAAAACTCCAAAAAGTAGTGCAACTCAAAAAAAAAAATAAAAAATATTATGCAGTAGTTTGTATTTTTGCGCATAGAAGACTTTTATCGATCAAACAGGAGGTCTTTTGCGTAATATTCTCAAAAGCATTAAATAATGAAATCGTTGTAATGATTTGTCTTCCAATGCCACATCAAATCTGAGAGGGAAAAAGTCATTAGCTTTAACAAGCATTTCAATTGCCGGTGGCCATTACTAGAATCAAAAATAATCTACTTTTAATTAATATTCGTATGTGATTATGTAAAATTTGGCCTGTGGCACTCGATTCAAAATGACACCTTTTCGACGCCGGACGAGTTTCTGAATCTGTGCAGTTTCTACTCCTCCGGCTAGAACGATTTCCTTTCTAAAAAAAAAAAAAAAATTCTTTAATTCCATCCATTTATGTCGAATGTTTCTGCTATTTATTGGGTGTGAAAGGATGCTTCTGGACGTTATTAGATTGTCAAAGTGCGTTTTTTTTTCCCCCGCTTAAGATAGGCCAGGAATTTGTTTCCTACTGCCATGCCCCATTTCTATCCTTTTTTTTAAAGATATTATTATCCAGTAAAATTACTAGGCATCGACGTTTTCGCTTATTCCTATAGGAGCATGCGTCGATTATAATCCGTAGTGGATGATGTCCAACTTCGATCGACTGGCCATCATGCATTGAAGCACTGTGAAAGGATCAAAACCAAAAGCCTGGGGCGTTGGAAGATAAACTTTTTCCTTTCCAAACTGCTCTAGAAAATATTAGTTTCCAGAACAGTTTCGATAGTTTAATAAATTTTTTTTTTTTTCTTCTCCTCTTTTAAAATTGGAACTTGTGCTCTTAAAAGGGAACGTTCATGAATTAGGTCGGGATTATATAGTTCAAGGGATGCGATCGGTTCGTGTATTACACTTCAATGCCAAGTAGAAAAATTCTGTAGTTTTTTTTTTTTTTTCCTTGCATCTATTAATTTTAAACGGGGAAAAATCCAAATTAAATCTATTAGAAATAAATCATAAAAATTCCTCTTTCGTTCCAGGCGATTAAGAAGTTAAAAAAAAATCCATAAAATTTATGGTTAAGAATTTTATACGCGTTTGAAATGCTATTAAATAATTAGAAAAGTATAAAATAGATTAGTAATTTGATAAAAAAAAAAAAAAATACTTATTCGAGAAACGGATAAAAATTATCGAACAGAAAAAAAAAAAAAAAAATTCGTAAATTAAAGCGAGAAAGGAATGATGCAGAAAATGTATTAAAAAAAAAAAAAACTTTTTATATTATCGATTAGCGTAGCGAGCAGAGAAACGAATCGATAAATCAAATTTTGTCTTTAATTATATTCGTTATTGATTTTATGGATTCGTAATCTCATTTATGGGTCACTTTACGGTTTATGCAGGGCATGTGTGTGTGTGTTGTGTACGTGTGTTCCTCATTTATCAGTAACGGAAAAGGGATGCAATTTTTTAATTGACTGCCGTTCAGCTTTGATTGATTGGAATTTTATGAACTACAAAATAACCAGTTTACAATCGAAAAAAATGCAATTTTTCTAAAAAAATAATTTGGTTGATTTTCTATATATATATATAAACTCGTCTAATTAGTGCCGTTTTGCGATTTTTGTTCAATAAAATCCGGTTGAATACAAAATGGAAAAACAAATCCTCCGCATGGATGCTGTCTTAAATTATCAAACGGAAAATAATAAACAGGAGATGATTAAATGCTTGATATATTTTTAATAAATGGAATAAAAAAAGAAAGCAGGACTACTTTTTTATTTTTTCCTTTTGAAAATGGGAAATAATGTTTCTCAAAAGTCCTTGGTTTGCAAAATCTCTCTCTCTCTCTCCCAAGAGCAAAAAGTTTTTCCAATACGTAGGAATAAAATATAAATAGACTTATTGTAAATTCATAGCGTATTTTAAAACTCGAAGATAGTGTATCTGCTTTTATACTTCAAGAAAAGTAATCTCAGATATCACTGGCAAAAAGGAATTCAATCAGTTCAACAACTTATGCAACCTTGAAAATCCTTTTCTATCTTTTTAGATGGTTCTTCTAGTAGTTATTCTCGAAATATAAATATTATATTCGATGGTTTGTTTAAAATTTATTGCGATTTTAATTTTTATCAAGCGATTTCTGTTTTCGAGTCGAGTTTTGTATGCATTGGATGATTATTTCTCTTTCTTTTTATCATTAGAAGTTATACGGTACTAAAGAGAGGTGAACAGGCCATCTGATCAATACAAAATACCTCTAAATGTAAATATACGGTACCTCTAAGACGGAAGAATTATATTGGAAATCATAAAATACATTTATGGCTTGCTATCTTTCGTACTTACTCTCGCGTAATCCTAGCCTTTTCCATATTCTTTGAATCTGATTGAGTATCCCATACTTAGGGTTTTCACGACGTCGTCAGAAAAGCTGGTGCCAACAGCTTCAGTACTAAGTTTTATGACTGGGGATAAGAAATGCAGTAGAATTGACATTAACTCTGCAATCTTTTTGAATCCCGCTCTGCTTCAAGAATTCTGAGCAGTTTTCAACACGTAATGGAGAAAATCTGCTGTTAAGAGATGTCCCCTACTTTTATAACTTTTGTCTCTCTCTCTCTTCGCAAAACTTTAATTTTCTAACGCGGAAGCATTTTTTTTCCTGTTTTTTTTTATTAACTCAGAGTCACGGATTGATCGTAATTTATAATTACAGAGGCAGATGAATGTTAGCTCATTGGTATTGCTGCAGCTGCATGGACATGCCAGCTGTCACTTTGCATTAGTCGTCTGACTTATCGAATGTCTTATTTTCCCGAATAAAAATTACACGTTGTGTCGTTACAGAAATTCGTTCAAAGTTAGTTTATATACCTCCATCATTCTGTACCAAATAAATCTTAATATAAATTATTAAGTCCGTTATAGTGTAACGTGGCGGTAATGAACAGTTTTAATGGAAAACTCATTAGATTTTCGCAATTTTTTTTTTCTTTCTTCCAGTCGATATATGACAAATGTGTCAGAACGAGAATAATAACATTTGTGCTGTAATTAGTGAGTTTTCTATTGTTTACGTTTTGACAAAAGTCCGGATTTTCTTAATTACGCCTCATAATCGAAAATTTCGTATAATGCCGTATTTTTAATGGTTTTAGCAGAGTGGAAAGACGAATTTCTAAAACCCGATTTTGGCAGGATAACTGGAATTCTGCTGAAACGTGGAGGAGAAAGAAAATGTCAAGGTCAGGCATTCGTTCAATAAAGGCGCATTAGATCTTGTCGCTTTATGATATATAGCGATGCGGATAATATGACGACACCGTCAAGAAAGAGAATGGTTGAATACGATGCTCCAGTCGGTTAAAGTCGCTTATATTTTTATTTTTTATTTTATTTTTTTGAGAGATGGCGGGATAAAAATGACTGTTAGATATTTCTCTTAGCTCTTCTGGGAATTCCAGGATACACACGTTGTTGTCGCGAGGAGGGCCGATCGATGCCCGAAAATACTTGTGTTACCAGGAATGGAGTAGCTACAATCGTTCAACTCTCTACTAATTCTTTTGACAAATTTGTTTCCAGCAATGTACTGACGATTTGACGCGAAAATTTTCTTTAGTAGTACTTATAATGAACTAAATTAAACAACTAGACTCTAAACTAACATAAAGTCCAAACTAGCTTATTGGACTTTAAATGTAATATATATTTAAGGTCCAAAGCTAATTTAAACTTTGTTTTATAGCAATAAGGAAGAAAACGGTGAATATGTATATCCTGTACTGAGTATATAAACTGTAGCAATATCATCTCATTATGTCGATTTTTCTCCACACTTGTTGAAGTGTTTTTAATCAGAATTTACTGTGTAGTGATGCACAGATTTTTTTTTTAACTAGAGGAATGCTCTCTGTAGCTGGAAGCAGTTTTCTATTTAATTAATGTAGCAGGTTTTAAAAAAAAACCCGGATAAACAATCGATTGCTGGAAGAAATATTAATTTTCTGACACGAAATTAAGATTATCAAAACCAAGATTGACTCCGATTGAAATAGTTTATGTAAATGCATATACTATTTCAGTCTGAATCAATGATTTAAATCAACAATTAATACTTTATTAAAGCAGTTATGCTTTGCAATTATTATTATTATTTTTAATGCTTAAACATGATTTGCATAGATGGAGCATTGTTCTATTGTTTGCAGCTGAACATTATTTTTAACTATAAGTTTTTTAAACATAAAAATCATCATTTCAATAATTTCAGTGCATTGTGTTTACTTTGCACATCTTAAAAAATTGGAAAGTTAGATTGGAAATTTAATGGGAGAAATTTAATCTTGATTTATTGCAGTAGTTAAAAAAAATAACAAGGAGGAAAAAAAAAAACAAATTCCTAAGTCAATTAGCAACCCTCTCATAATTTTTCTTTTCAATTTTCTCTTCAAAGTTATTGTTTCTGAATAATATTTGTTTTAAAGTTTTTTAAATTTTTACAGTTCAAATTTGTTTTCAGATCCCTTTTTTTTCCTTTTAATATATTATTATTTCGATATTTTTTCATATAAACAAATTCTAATTAACTATAGGCATTATCTCATTTTATTAAATCATTGAAACTTTGTATAAATTACAATTATACAATAAACAAATTTTGTTTTAATTAAGCTAGTTATTAAATTAAATATAAATATTGATTAGAAAATATTTTTCTTACAATATAGGTAAAAATGTTGAATTTAGTGTTTAAAATAAATATTATTCCTCTCACTGTTAATAAACAGTACAGAAACTAATAAAATCAACAAAAAAATTTGTTTAAAGTCTATAAGCAGTGCTGGATCTAGATATTTTGTCACCTGAGGCAATATTAGAAAATGGCACCCTCTCCTCTTCATTTACGCACATTAATACATAAACATATGTAATACTTTGGAACTGGGAATGTAATGACATCAGATACATAGTCACTGAGAAACATACAAAAAACTTTATTCGTTTTTTCAAAGCAACAATAATTAACAAAATACTACCAAAAGATACATTTATAATAGATATAATAAAAATGAACTCTATTTAATATAATAAATATGAACTGCAGTTTAATTTTTCTTGCTTTCAACCAGGCAAAATCATTAATAATTGTTTATCAATTAATCAATTTAACTGGTATTGGTTTCTCTCTTCCTTGATGAGTATTATCTGTTAGAAAAATATACCATTATGTCTTTGTAGACAGACTCTACAGCATGAAATATTGCCAAGAGAAATATAATTAAGCTTGTTTGTGAAATTGAAACTGCATTTTTGCTCTCCCTCATAATTTTCACCCGAGGCAACTGCCTCACTTACTTCACTCTAGATCCACCACTGCTCTACAGTATTGATTTAATCTGTTATTCAGAATACATATATAACATAAAAGAAAATTATTATTAAAGAAGAATTCCGATATTTCTGCCAAAGTATCAATATCTTAATTTCTAAATCAGACTATAATTTTTTCATTTAAAAAAATTGTATGATTATTATTAAATAATAATAAAATCATTGCGTTTTAATGACATCTAATTTTTACTACAGTATAAGAAATTTTTATAATTTACAAACACTGTATAGCAACAAATATTGATAAGTTTCTTTTCCTTTGGTTAATCTTGATTCTCTTCCTTTCTAACAAATGTTTCTTGCCCTCTATATTATTGACTTTATTATATATTAAGTTGAATTATCACGATTCTATATAAATTCCTATGATAGAAAATGAAGGCCATTTATGTTCTCTCATTTATTAGACTTTAAAATAAACAAATATTTATTCTGTTGATATATTTACATAATTTCTTACATTAAATTATTAGGAAAAATTTTTAATCTAAATAAACTGGAAATGCATGACGATTGTTGTTCACAATGCTCCATCAATTAATAATATATTGATTAAAAAGTATTTATTTTAAAGTTGTGTGATAAATAATTGATTTAAATGAGACTAATCAATAATTGTAGAAGAGAGTAGTAGTAATAAATTCATGTTTAGATAAATTTCTATTTTCCTTTTATGTATCAGCAATTATGTAAATTGTATATTATTAATCTATTATTACAAGTACTTGTATTCCCTGTTGTTTTAGTTCATCTTCTAAAGTGATTGGATAGATTAATTATCCATAGGTATTTGTTAAACATTATTCTCAAAGAGAATGTTTTGTCTACTTCAAGACAGGTGTTATAAATGTACCATTATGCGAATTACTATCTCTCGAGACCCCTAGATACTAAGGGATTTCGGGTCTCTTATTTTCTTATTTAATTTATGAACACTAAAAGAATCTTATCAACATTATATATATCTTATATAAATTTTACAAAATTATATACATATTTTAAATTATTACTTAAATGTAAATAATGAACAGTTTTATATTATCCTATATATATAGGAAAAAATTGTTAATTATTTATAACAAATATATAAACTAAATTAATAGCTAGGTCTTTGATGAAAATTTAAAGTGAAAATCTATAAAATTAGTCTGATTTTGTTTTAATAAATACATGATATAAGAGAATATGAAAAACAATTATATAATATTCTTAAAAATTATCATAAATTTGATAGTTTTTTGTTAAAATCAAAAACACGACAATTGAAAATAAATTTTACATCTAATTTAATAATATAAAATTCTCAATTTTATATTATTAAATTAGATATAAAATTTATTTATCACTAGGCACATATCTAAGGCCCATTAAAATTGGGGCTTTAGGTGTCTAGTGGTAAATGTACTGTACATCAAATTCTCATAAAATAGCTGTAATGGTTCATATTTTAACCTTCTAGTTTGATAAACTTCATTTTAGTAAAAATAGATACTGACACACAGATCTATCTTTTTGCTACTTGCCATTACTATAATTAGGATCTCCATACAGTTTATTTTGAAGATCTTTAAATCTGATACATTTTAAAATGTATTAGATAATTTTTTTGTTGAGAAATTTTCAATACTGTGTAAGACTATATATATATATATATATATTAATTATAAACTAATTATCCCTTAAATATGAAAATAATTGCAGAATAAATATGATGATGAAATGGTTTGAGATAAATCTAATTATAAATGTTGTAAACCTGCTAAATTTAAATTCATATGAACAGTTTGTTTAATTCTTGAACTTTATAAAATTCTCATTAATTATATCAATATGTCTGAAAATAAATATATTTCCTTTTATCTTGCTTTTTGAAGTATTAATTTATATTGCATTTACATAAATTTCAAAGTTATTGTATCAAACCCTACAATATTTACAATAACAAATAAATTTTTATTATATACTTTAATTCTTTGCCTATGAAAAACTTATATTAAATCTTATAAATGGATATCGAATACTAAGTCTGTTGCATGTAAGAAAAGCACTTTATCATCAGATTAGTTCATCTTGAAAAAGAAATAAATCCTTTTCCAGCACCCAAACTTATTAAGAACTTTATAATATCTGCTTAATGAATTTAGATTAAATTAATAATGGTAAAATAATATATCCTAGATAAGTAGTTAGAGGTCAAAATCTGTTTTGCAACTTTTTAAGTGAAATTAGAGACAATTATATATAAATATTTTATAATAATCACTCTAGTTCATTTTGTTTAATATTGATTTCATAAAATGTAGGGTCAAGTTTCATTTGTATATTATTTAGCAACAGGTACAAATTTCTATCATGATAGAACAATTAGTAGAAGATTATTGGGGAAGAACTATATAACAGCAAACTTCAAGCATTCTATTAAAGTTTTTCAATATTTTCTAAATATTTTTTGATCTGAGAAATTTTTAAATCAGCATTTTATATTTGGACAGTTTTATTATCATAATGTCTAGACAAAAATAACATGGCATTCTCTATAGAAAAAAAATTTAAACATTATTAAATAACAAAATAATGTATATTTTATGTTAATTTTATAAAGAATGGAAATTTTACATGGTATATAATTATTGGAAAATACTTCAATATGAAATTGATGTAGTCTTTGACTTACAACCGTAGAGTTCAAACAGAACTTTGCTGTAAGTTGATGATTTAAATTCTAAAGAATATAAAAATTCAAAAATTTAAACTTTCAATGTTGGAAATCAGAAATACCAACAGTTTATGGATTTCCCACTACTGGTCTTTACTAGGGCATTATACATTATCATAACAAATATAATGAACACAAAACTACAAGAACCAAATATGAAAAGGTTGCTTTTGATATATCAGTCTATTTTGCATAGATTAATTAATGCAGTTCACATACATACCAATCATACCATTTACTAATGACATCCCTGTTTTAAATATGAGTGGTTGTAAATTGAAGATAACCTGTATATAAAAATGAGTGGTTGTAAGTTGAGAACTATAATTTTTTTTTCATTTGATATTAGCATTTCCATGTTCTTATTGTTTGTATTTAGATTAAATCTTTAAAATTCTAAACCAAAGATAGTTGATATTTATTTCACTCAAAAATAACATGTTGTACGGCTTATTATTTTTTTCAACATGTATAAAGTACAGTACAACTCCAATTATCCGAATCAATTGGGACCGGACCCCATTCGGATAATCAAAAATTCGGATAATTGGATT
>WUQG02403040.1:0-17275 GCA_011317285.2 Androctonus mauritanicus | reverse complement strand
GCACAATAGACCTGTATTGGTCGCAGTGTTTGGGCTGGATAGGCCCCTCCCTCTCTACTACTACTACTACTACTACTGCTACTACTACCCATACCCTTTTAAAGGCAGAACTTTGTTTATATTAATATTTTCTTGTGAAAATATAATGAAAATGAGATAAAAAAAAAAGCAAATTTTCCAAAAAATATACAATTAAATAAATTTTTTTAACAACCATTTAGAATAAGAAACTTTGGCCAGAAAACATTTAGGAATTATCATCAGAAACTACAACATTATGGTCCTTTTTCAAAAAATCTAAACATAATTCCAGTACATTAATTAGGACCTATGAAATTGCAGTTGTAAAATTCTATTGTTTGTTCCTGCAATGCATGCCATATGCCATCAATTGAATGCAACAGGTTAAATTGATAAACTAGTGCAGAAATTTCAAAAATTATGATTGAATTATAAATACAATATTTATAATTTAATTTAGTTTTTTTATAGATATAAAATATTTAACACTTCCCTGACATATATTCAAACCTCATATGGGCATTATGAAAATGGGGATGTTTTTGTTTGTAACATTTTAAATTTTTGTTGGTAATATTGAAAAAATTTCCTTTGTCAATTTGAATATTTTCATGAGGAACCAAACATGACACACATGATTTGCCACCCATTTTAGATTGTGCAATTATTAGGGTGGGTCAATTGAATTTGGAAATTATCAAAATTTATAATATTTGAAAATAAAAAGTTATTAAAAATTTTTTATAAATTTTATTTTATTAAAAATAAAATATTATTAAATATATTAATAATATATTTAATATATTAATAATATATTATTATTGTAGTGATTACATTTCAGACCACTGCTATAAAGCAAATTGCAGCCTTTCTCATTTGTTAATGCATATAAAAGCCTAAAAACATATTTTTACACTATTATTCATTAAGTGCACAATAGTACTAAATCTAAAAAACTTAGCTAGATCTAAAACCTTATCCAGATGGCTGCATTTTAATGCAGTCATCTGGTCAAGTTTATTATAATTTATAAATTTATTATAAATTTATAATATAGAGATATTTCAAATTTTTTTATTTATTAGATATAGATATTTTATGTAGATAAACAATTATCTAAAATTCACAGGAACCTGAAATGGGTACATGCTACAAATGTCCCAAATTGCATGCAATACAAAGATAAAAAAAAGAAAATTCTTCATTAAAATTTTGATTAACTGCAAATTATCAATATTAAATTTAATAGCCTTGATGTCAAACCTGTCAAATGCTTTGCATTTTGATGTATGAAATTGACAAATTGATGCATTATATGCATCAATCCATTACAAAAATATTAATAAATACTTACTTTCTATATGAAGAAATAATAAATTTCACTTAATTTTATATATAATTTCTTGTGATTAGGAAGCATTGAAAAATATAGTATTTCAAAAATGACTATAATATTGAAATTAGAGACATTAAAATTTTTTATACTGATATAATGGTATGCACAATATTATATGAATTCACATCTGAAAATGTTCAATCTATTTTTATTTCCCATTAAACTCATAGCATTGAGGATGAATGTTCAGAAATATATTTTTGTAGTAGCATGCAAGATGGATGAAGTCATGAAATGAACAAAGGAATGAAAAACAACAAAACTCAAGAAAAGTTTGAAAAAAAGCATCATAAAACAGGCCCTAATGACAAAAACTATTGATGAATTAGTAAACAAATTTTGGAAGACTGGATGAAGAAAGAATTGGATGTCCAAGAAGAATTGAAGAGGATCTACAATTACGATTTGGAGATCATGCTACAGATTAATAATTTCGCAAACAATAGTTTATAGAATTCTATATTTTGGTTTAAAGAATCACTTTAAGTTCTATATAGACAGTGATGGTGGTCATGTAGAAACTGATTATTAAATTAGGCCCATATAGCATGTATTACATTTTATATATATACACACACATACATACAAAGATATTGTAATGGTTGGGACAAAAATCAAACAATGAATTTGAATTTCTTGTATCAAAATAATGAAGAGATTCTTATAAACATTAGCAGAAAAATACTACATTTAAAAGAAATATGCACACTTTGTAATAGTATTTTTCAAAGATTGTGAAAGAATCATGTTTAGTCAATGAAATAAATTTAAAAAACAAAACTGATATTATAAATCCAGATGGAAAAACATAAGAAAATTTAAACTACAATGTCTTTTTTTTTTAGTTTATTTCATTAATTAATTGTGTTTCCTTCACAATCTTTGTAAAAGCACTACTATAAAATGTACATACTTCTCTTAATGTGGCATTTTTGGGACATTATTTATAAAAACTTTTTTATTATTCTGATGTAAGAAATTTGAGATTTGATTCTGTCTTAGCTTCTATAGGACACCCTGTATATTTTCATAAGTGAAATGTTTTTTATTTTTTATAATTCCTATTACTTTGCAAAATAGATAGTCACTTCAAATATACTCTATATAATTTTGAAATTTATTTTTAATTAGCACAAACAATTTACCTGAATACATGGTTTGCAAAGATTAACACACAAACCATCAGCATCTTTACTATAATGTTCGACTAATTCCTGTAATGTTCGAAAAGTAGTTCTTCGAGCAATAAAAAATCCTCCCTCATCAAGTTGTCTGATACGATAATGCTTCACTGTATCTCCATCTCGAACTAAAAAAAAATATGTATTTAATTTCAAATATGAAAAATATACACTATCTTTTAATTATGTAAATATATTTAATAAACAAAAAATATGAAAAGCTATTTAATTTATAAAATTATACTATGAATTAGGTTTCATTTTGTTTGTAAAATAACAAGAATTTATTTGATTTTAACCCTTTTGCTATTAACTATTTTTTAAAATTCTGTCTAATTAATATGAAAAAATAAAATAAAACTATGAAATCTTACTTAAGTTTCATTGAAATCTTTTAAAATTTTCAGTATTTATTACATTTTTGTTCTCTCTCTAACAATGTAAACATTTT
Source organism: Androctonus mauritanicus (assembly GCA_011317285.2). Taxonomy (NCBI): domain Eukaryota; kingdom Metazoa; phylum Arthropoda; class Arachnida; order Scorpiones; family Buthidae; genus Androctonus; species Androctonus mauritanicus. Next base: position 14,226 of record WUQG02403040.1, on the reverse strand, counting down.
TTTAATTGAATATTTTTTGCAACTTTTTATTATGTATACGAGATCAATGAAAACATGTTTTTTTTTTTATATGAAATTTTAGCTATCCAATGAAATAGTTGATATTTTTAGATAGTGACAAGTCCTCTGAACAGAGAGAACCATGAATGAAAAAATTTTGCCAAAATTTTCAGAAATTATTTTTAAAAAATCACAAGTTATATAACATTTGTTGATGTTGGTTCATCATTAAAAAAAAATTACACGAAATCATTGAAATATTATCATTTTTATTAATATTCATATTCATTAATTTGTTTACATCATTTGTATAATTTTTAGTAGTATTTTTTATAAATTTTTAAATTTATATAAAAAAATCCTAACATATACAAAAATAGTCTCATCTCGTACATTGGATTGAAGATGGTTTATTATAGCAACCCATTCAATACCACACACTGCAGGGTAAAGTAGGTTTGGCTGCAATTTCCTGGGAAGCAAATGGCTGCTGTAAAGCAATAAAAGTGTCATACCCATTTAACTGGCCTGAGGGTGATTATATTTCTTTTTTGCAATTTTTTCATAGACTTTGGTAAAATTGAAACAAAAAAATGAATGATTAAGATATATTTTAATTTATTTTAACAGAATTAACTAATACTTTCCCTATTAAGTACAATATTTTTTAGTTTTGAGAATTTTATAGTTTATCCTATAAAAAATTTGATTTTTAATTAAAATTTCAAAAATATTATTTATCTCATTCCAAAATCATAATTTTAACATATTAGACTACAAAATCAACAAAATGGAATAAAAAAAATCCAAATTCTAACAAACAGTTCATTTATAAACAATGTTTATTTGCATGCAATTTAAAAAATATTTTAGCAATTGAAAAAATTTAGAAACCACCATCAAAATAGTGTATTTTCAACAAATACACAAAAAACTAATCTGCAAAAGCTAGATTAATAAAATCAGGATTTTAAATTTTTTTGACTTACTTTTTATGATTTTTCTTTTATCATTTTTTATTCTGCTTCTTTGATGCCAGTGATGTGTCTATACACATCACTGGCAGCAAACAGTTTAAATGAAAATTGGAACTGTAATTAATTTTTTATATATTAATATTATGAAGTGCATACTTCAGAATAATATTCTCATATTTTATTTTTATTTTGATTACTAATTCATTTATTTTATGTCATTCATTGTTTTTATATTTATATTCTTGTTTCTCTGTTGTTTTTATTGATTCATTAATATTCACTGAATGAATACTATGCATTTAAATTTATTATATTAAAACTATCATCATCAATGCCTCTTTTTGTCTTTTTTTTAAATCCAATTATTGAAAATTCTTCTTTTTTTGTGAATGGAATATGGCACTTTCAAATATTATAAAAAAAATGGCTTCCTTACTTTTTAAAGTGTTATTATTTGACTGACTAGATACAGCTAGTTCTCGATTTACGACCACGATCGGTTCCGACAGACCGGTCATAACACGATTTGGTCATAAGTTGAGTGGGTTATATGTACACTGTACAATAATGTGTATTTATGTTATAAATTCACATTATCGACTTCATATTTGACTTTATGATTGTGGTCGTAAGTTGCATAGGTCATAAGTCGAGAACTAGATGTATATGAAAGAATATAACAATTACAATGGTGAAAATTACATGATATAATAGAACTTAACACACTATTATCCAATAACATAATGATAAGAAATCTAAAAAAATATCATGTTTTGAAATTTTTCATAATAATTCTATATAAAGTTTTTTATTAACTAGTATAACAGTGGTGAATATTTTTCCAAAACTGTTTCAAAGAAATTAAGATTAAAATAGAAATAATTATAAAAATATCCTCCTCAATCTCTTTTACTACTAGATAAGGCTAATATTAGCGGGACAGATGTGGCTAACAATGAACTGATCATTCAAACTTTTCCATTATTTGATTTTATACATATTTTTTATTGAAAATTCAAAATGTTAGTTTTAATTTCAGATTTATTGAAAATGATAGATATTGAGTATTATAATTGAGAAAAGATATTTCATTTATTCTGAGGTAATGTCTTGGATAAATATTATCACATCTGAATTTAATATATGAACAATATTAGAACCTTTTAGGGAATCAATCACATTGAAATTGATCAATATTTAAAAATATCAGGTAGGAGATTTGTTTGCCAAAATAATATATTATATAAATATTATCCAATTTAAATAAAATTTGCATATGTTATTGGAATCACTAGATGATCATGTACGTTAAAAATGATCAAAATTGATTTGATTATTATATAGTATATATATTGTTTTGACAAACAAAATATTCTGCTTGATACGATCAAATATTGACCAATTTCAATATAACTGATTCTGTAGATGGTTTCAACATTATGTATACATTTCATTCAGATTGGATAATTCTGGTATAAAAATGCTACACTGTTGAAAAATTGACCTTTTGAGATTAATTGATTATGATGACTAAGATTATAGAAAATTGTCTTCTCTTCAAAATATATAATAATAAGTTTAGTTTCATTGGAAATTAAATCAATACTTGATGAAAACTCTCTTTTCTGCTACTTCCAATTAAAATCTCAGTATCAATGAAATGCAGATTTGGCATTTTCACAATCAATTAGATTTCATTTAGCAGTCTTCTTTAAACTAAAATTTCTGATAAGCATCACTGACAACACCTCTAACTTTTTAAGTTTAGCATATAAGAAGACATATTTAAGGATGTTTGCTCATTTAAAAATTCAATTGAGAAGTTAAACTTACCAGCTGAATTTTTAAATAAGCAAACATTTTTAAGTATGCATTCCAAGAATAAGAAGTTAAAATCTTAATTTTTACTAGAGAGCTTTGAAACTGATTCTAAACTGATGACATTAACTTAGTTGTCATAGATTACATTATTTATTTATTTTCTTTTATCAAATATTTCCAGAGATTTCAATCAAAGCTTCTTCAAGGTTAGATCTTTTGTTTTACAAATTAATTGTCTAGGCATCACATATTTCATGTGAGGAATATTACTTCTATGTACATCCATAATAGTAAGTTCTTAATGCTTTGATGACATCAGTATTCAATCCTCTTGGAACTTCAACAGAAATTTTGAAAATCATTTGAAAAATTTTATTGCTAAATAAAATTTATTGCAAAAGACAGGTCAAAAGCTTGTTTAGTCTTTAGAACAATTGAGCATTTTGAACACGAGATCAACAAGCATTCTAAACAGAGGGATATAAGTAAATTGTCAAATAAATTACTATTTTTATAAAAATTAAATTAAAAATAAGAATTATGCCAAAAATATTTCAATATTTTAAAAAAATTTTCTTAAATTTTGGTTTTATATCAATATTGAGAAAACATGTCAGACAAAATAGAAGGAATTAGATGAACAGTAAACAGATTTACTTAATTTAAGATTTTTGATATAAGTAATATTTGCTTTGATAAAGCAGCTATCAGAAAAAAATATTGTAAGTGATATCTGTCTTGATAAATAGATATTACTTACAATACTTTTTTCCTATGTAAATTAGCTACATATTTTCAATATCTATCGTATTATCATGACTGAAATTTCCTGATGATTATAAATTTTGAATGATTACAAAATTTTATCTATAAAAAATTAAAAAAATTTATATTATTTCTGATAGACTGACGTCACCTTGATTCTATAGGCACTGGATTATTGGATTTTTACTATATTATATGAAATCAACAATTTTTCTTGGTCATTATTTTAAGTTTAGCAACTTGTAAATCCATTCTCTTTTCTAAAAGTTTTAGTTAATTACTTAAAACAATTTTATTGTTACTAAGATGTAACAATAAAAAATTGTTATTAAGACTGTATGTACTCATTATTTATTTAATCAATTAAATGATGCAATATACAATGATATAATAGCAATTAAATGTTTCATTGTGTAAAATATATTAACAATTACAAATACCCAAGTATTTTTGGCTTCTTCAGGATCTAAAAAAGTGGGAGACAGATTTCTAAAAACAAATGAACAGAAGGGCCAAAAAGTAATGATGATATAAATAGGGTTTAACAGGCAACCAGACAAACATGAAATGAACAATGTTCAGACTACTATCAAAGCAAAATCAAGGAGAGAAAAATATATAAGTGTAAACAAAAGCAGACAGCAAAAAAATTAAAAATACAATATTAGAAAAAAAAGAATAAAATAAGAGTAAAATGAGATGAAAAATAACATACAAAGGAGAACAAATCAAACGTTATAAACAAAAGTTCCTGAAATTCATTCATAATTTGAAAATTTTCTTACCTTGATCCCAGAGATACAGTACTTATAATTCATTACACAAAGCATACTGTATAATATATTATAATAACATGTCTATTTTGATTACACACAAGAAAATTAATGGAATTTTAGATTTTACGCCAATTTCTTGGTCTCTGGGCACACTAATTTGTATAACCATGGTTGTTTATGAGGGTTTCTGATGTGACAAACACACAAAGCAATAATATTTACAAAAGTTATTTTTTTGTTACAATTTTATATAAATTTTTCATTCATATAGGCATTTTAACATAGTGATGTACATCATGTGAAACATAGCTGCCATTATATTGTGATATTGTTAACATGGTGGTGGCAAATTACTATATAGATCAACTGCAATTCACAAAGCTCCAATATAAGAGACCCAATTTTATGAACAAATATAATTTGTATTGAAAATTTGATCTTACTCCACTTTTACGAAAAAATTTATAACAAGCAAATGATTTAAAAATGGATTAAAACACACCTTTTTAATGTGGAGAAATATAACTGGTGCTAATACCATCATCTGTTCTATTTTACAACACAAGGACTTCTCATATGTATACTTCAAATGGAATCAGATTTGATTCTGAGTTCTTATGATTGAGACAGAAAGCATATTCACTTGGTTAATACAATGAATCTCATGATGAAATGGGTCTTAAAATAATGGATAGATAATGGATATTTTCAGAGCCAAATATAATAAAAAAATTGGATGTAAAATGAAATGAAATTGGTTCCTGTCCATTAAATTGTAAACTAACATTTTATAATGCAATGATCTATTAGACAAATAGTTATGTTTAATTTTCTATTAATGTTATCAAATGGTATCTTCATTGAATACAAATGCTTTTATGTTATGTTATTTTGTTTTTTGATGAAGCATACAATATCTTGTTATATCATTTGTTTTTGATTAATGTTTGTACTAAATTATTGTAATTAATGTTTTCTTGCAAAGAATACTTTATGAAATGATATATCATATAGATATTGACTTTTGCACACATTTTCAGTCTGTTTTTCCAGTTTTTACACTGTTTTTAATCAAAGTTAGTAAATAGCACTCCATTATGTGTGTAACTTTATGCCATTTTTAATCAGTAGCAGGATCTTCCAAGCTGGTTAAATGATTTCTTTATCTTCTGGCTAATTAAAAAGACGACAAGCTGGACACAATTTTCTCTAAATGCATATGTAGATACAGGACTCTGAATTGAATCCAGATACTCCAGGTAATAAATGACTGTGTCAGTCCATAGGAACAGATATTTCATAATGTTTTTATCTTAGCAATTGGCTTCTTCATTAGAAGCAATAGTTTTCTTAGAATTGATGGAGAAGTCAATGTTATTTAGATTGTTTTGCAACAATTAATACTAATTATAGAAGTTATTTTGTTGTCACTTATATAATCAGATTTATTTGAACATATTTCAGTGAAAACCAATTGCCAGTTTTGAGCTCAGGAGCACACTATAAATTTTTTAATGGAAATTAATGGCAATTAGACCTCGGTTTACGAGAATTTTCCAAAAGTGCTTTAATCTCACTAAAAAAATACTAAAATCTGCTCAGAGTTAAAGTGTATTTAAATTATTCATCAATAAGCAATTGTCTATCAGAATATAATGGCAGTTCTAGATAGATGGATTATAACTCAAGGAAATAATTGATTAAAATTAATATATTAATAAGATTTAAATGGCTAATAGTATTAATTGAAGATGTTCTCTACAATTGATGACAATTTAAATTCTCATCAAACAGATATATTGATAACATAATATATTAGAATGTTTTTGTACAGTAATAAAATCAACTTAAAAAGCATGGAAGATTTAAAAAATAAGGTTAATTTAAAAGTAGTCTAATATAGGAATACAATGCAAAATCTTTTTAATCAAAAACATAAAACAATTTTGCTTAACAAGATAGCTAATATTTAAAATTAGGAAAAATTAGGTGAAAAAGTATTTATCTTGAAAGTATATTAATCCATCATCAACTGCAGAATTCATGTATATATGATTACATAAATGCACAACAATTCACTAACCATAGATCTGAGATTCATGTATTAGTGGTTTTTGATAACACTCATTAAGTGCTTTTGTAAACATTTATTTTTTATTTATCATTATTATTACTTTTCACTGCAAATTAACAATTTTATAGATGTCCCATTTTGTATTTTAGAGAATGGTGAGAATTTCTGCATCAAGAGGGAAAGGAGAAGTGGAAAAGAAAAAGTCAATATGGTATAGTTTTCGTTTTGATTTTGGATCTAAGTGAGATTCTGTTTTCTTTTTCAAGTTGCTTAGATTATAATTTATAGGAGAAGAACAAATTTGCAATTTCTATGCATATAATATATACAACTTTCAATAGGAGTGGAATCAATCAGTCCCACATTTCTGTGCTCTGACCACACATCAATATTATTTCGTGTTCATTTGTGTGTGTTTTTCTTAAATACAATCTATCATTAGTTTCATTTTTATAGATTATTCTTTTTCATCATCATATGCTTCAAACATTCAGAAAGCATAGCTGGCAGTGATAAACCAATCAAAAGGGTTAGAAATGTTGTTGCAGGAGAAAAAACTTGATGTGATGACAAAGTTAGGGCATGGCAAGAGTGATGCATTGGTGGCTAGGCTAATCAATGTTAACAAGTTGATTATAAGGACTATTTAAAAAAGTGAAGAAGCAACATGTACTATATGTATATCTAAACTACATATGATATTTATCATATGTAGTTCAGCTATACATATATACTACATATTGCTTCTTCATTTTTTTAAGTTTATGATATTGATCATATGTTATTCAGTGATTCATGTTAGAAATCAATACTGATGTTCATAGAGTCTATCATTAACAAAAAAGGCAAATTAAAAATTAATTTTTTTTATTAATCATTAATTTTTTTATGTGATTTACATAAAACTTTATTTTCACAATTGTATATCTCAAAACTATCAATGCTAAATATGTATTTCAAAAAACTGCTATTTTATAACAAATTTATATCTATTTAATTAATTTCCTCAAATTATTATTAGAAATTAAAATCAATAATTATTAAATATAAATTTTAATCTCTTACCTGAAAGTGAAAAATCATTTCTTCGGCTTTCACTATCACGAATTAAAAAAGCTCCATGCTCATTTTCAGGTAAAAGTAATTTTTTCTCTGCTTCTATCCTTTTAATTTTTCCAAAATACCATCTGAAATTAATGTTATTTTAAAAAATTAAAATCAATTCAAATAAAAAGAAAATTTATGTAATTAATATTAATAGAATTATTTTTATGGAAAAAATGGGATTATGAATAAGCATTCCTAAAAGTACATATAGTTCTTGGTTTACAAGTTTTTTCAAATGGGAAATATTAAAAAATAAAAAATAAACAAAAATATATTAATTACATTAAATAAATTCTTAAGAATATTGTTTTCTCTCTGCTTCTGATTAAGACAAAAATAATTAGATAAATCTTAAAAGCAGGAAAAATGAAACTTTATAAAACTTTTAATTCAAAAGCATTTTCAGCCTTTCAGCCATTACCAGTTGAATATAGAACAACATAAATGCTTTTAAATACAAAAAGAGCATTAAATATTCAGTTGTTACATAACTCTGAATGTTGTGCATAACAATAGTATGCACAACATTCAGATTTCAACATTCACAACAACATTAAGTTGGGAACTGTGTATTTAAATAAATTACATAATGCATAAAAGTATGAAATAACCTACAAAATATATAAACTATAACTCAGTTAATTATTTACAAAAATCACAAGAAATTATAAGTTTTTGTTGTTAATGGTACGGATTAGAGTTCATAAGTAAAAAGATCAACTCATTATATTTGGTTACTAAGAGTACTATTAACTATGTATAGTGCAATATTTCCATGTGGTGCTCAAATCTTTGGGTTATGTGATGTTTAGTACATTTTTATTTCTTAATTTCTCCTTTATATATATATAATAGTGTATGTGTATATATATATACACACACCATTTTTCTTTACTTCTCACAGTTGATGCATGTAATTATTTTTGGTCTGATCCCATTTGATATTGATGTCACAAGATACTGCTCTTTTTGCTAGGGCTGTCTAATCAGTCTTTTTTCTATATCCTTCCTATGATCTGCTAGTCCAACTTTTAGGTTTCTATGAGTATAGCCCAGTGGTCTCAAATTCAAATTGTGCTGGAGCTGAATGCACAATCCAAAAGGAAATGAAGGGCCAAATATTTTTAAATAAAATTACAATGAAAGAAAAATATTTATTTGTAATTACTTTCATTTTTTCTTATAAAGATATCAAAATAACATTATATAATTATGAGATTATAAAACAGTTTTTGTTATTTTTGACTACTACTTAACACCTGATGATGATACAAATCTGCTAAAATTTGTAACTTGGAGACAAATTACTGGGAATTATTTTCATTAAAGATTGTGGATATTCATCAGTCAATTGATTTCTTTTGTTAGATTTATTAATTTTTATCTGTGAAAAGAACTGTTTGCATATTTACATACTCCCAAACAATGGAATTATTTTCATGGCAAAATTTTTTAATTCAGGATATTTATTCTTTGATAGACACGAATAAAAATTCTTTAAAACTTTACATTGTTATTTTATTAATGTTAAATTGTAAAAATTTTCTGAATATAACATGTATTTAAACAAATAGCTAAAACATCTTTGTGGGCTGTACAAAACTGCTTTGTGAGCCAGATATGGTCCATGGGCTGCCAGTTTAAGACTACTAGTATATAGCCTGCAAATTCTTCTACATTCCATCTTTCATAAAATCATAAAGTTCAATAACTGTTTAAGAGTATTTTATAGTTCTTCAACATTCCATCTTTGTTTTTATAAGTTATTTTCTTTATTTTTACTTACATAAATTGTTGGTTGGTACAAGATATACATTTTCCACATTGTAAGTTATCACTTATTATTTTTTAAAAATATATTGAATATTCTGAGTTTTGGTAGTTGGGGAATGTAATAACCATTTTTGAAACTGCATCTATGTAAAATCATGTTCTCACTTATAACAGATTCAAACTATGACTGAAATTTTTGAAGGCAACTCTACTGTAAGTCAGGAATCTCCCGTACTTATGAAAGATTTACAAAAAATATCAAACATGATGAATCAAATCAGAGTTGCAGGATCAGAGAGCAAATGATCTGACTCTACCTTTTAAAAAAATCTAACTCTGACTCCTTAAAATTTTTAAGATTCAACTCTGATTCCCAACAGTTTAAAAACCCAACTCCAACTCCACTCAAAAACTTCAGACTCCCCAACTCTGCAACATGAATCAAATAATGATTTAAGAAGAAAAAAGCATTCTTTCTTCAACTATAGTCAGGACATTTGGAAACTGCTAATGACTAATAATAGATATTGTGATGAACAAGTCTTTGATTATGGCTTAAGGAAATAAAGCATAGAATCTTGTGAAATAATACTTTTGTCATCTTTCTCAAAATGTACTAAAAGCAAGCAAGCAAGCATCTCTTATTCCTTGCCTTGTTACTGTTGCTCATTGCTCATTTGAATCAATATGTCCAAGAATCTTGATGTAGTTTCAATGATTGCAAGTGCCTCAGTTAATCTTAAAATTGTCATGATCTGATCTACAGGCCCAGGTTAAAATCAATTCCTTGAAATACATATTTTCTTCTGAATTTCAATAAGATCATCAAGTTTGAACTGCTCATCATTGGTGTATTGGTGCATATTAGTCTCTCTTAACATCTTCAGAATCAACTTCCAAATCAAATTTGTTGTCATAACACCTAGAATTTTTCCATCTGAATCCTGAATATTTGGAAGGAAAAAACGATAAATTGTCCTCCAAATACTTACCATTATTTTGTCAGCAATTTTTGTCTATATCCATTATAAACTACCTACACCTATGGTAAGATTTTCTCTTCTTTTTTATGTTGCTTTTCTATCAGAGTTACTAAACAGTAACTTATTCCAGTACTCACTACAAGCCCTTATATCTGTAGTGGGATCAGCTAAGAAGGGAAGAATAGAGTTCAACATGCCAGACTTAGATCCTTTTCGAAAAATCTGGAAGTATGAGACATGGAATTGATCCTAAAACATCCAGGATGAAGTGCAATATTCTTCTACATGGTTGACTTATTCTTTGTTATAAACTGATAAAAATGATTAAACTTTCTACTAAGACGATCCAGGATCAAATCTGTGACCTAGCTTGATGGGACTGAATTAAGCAGGTATTGTTTGGAGACAAGACAACCTATACATACGTGAAATCCATATTATTTGCAGCTTGATATCAACATATTGACAATACAGAGAGAAATTTGCTCACTTTGATAAGTAATGAAAAACTTTCATTTTCCAAAATACTCTGATAAGTATTTTGAAAATTGATGTAATATGAAACAACATAAATCAGAAGATTCTTATACTACGAAGTTAAAATTATTTTAACTAAAACAAGTTCATAAAGGGATAGCAATGTCCTGAAAGCACCATAATCTATAATTTGTTAGTTTGGGAATGTTATACTTATAAAACACTTAGCATGTAAGATTGGCTTTGTCCTCCAAATTTTAAAACTGATACTACTTCCATGTGCCATATACACATTTTGCTATTATTGATAAAGATTTGTTAATGCTATACTAAGATATATATATATGATGATCATAATATATAGAAGCACTTTAAAGTAAGATTTTATGTTGAATGCAATCTACAATCTATAGACCTTTGAGTAGATTGCAATATGCAATCTACTCAAAGGTTTAGATTGCATATGCTATCTTGGCTACTCTTTATAGTTTTTACTGATTCTATTAAGGATCAGTAAAAACTATAAAAAGTATAATTATCAATTATAAGAACATTAGTCATTCCACTTATTTTTTCAATTATTTTTATTAAGTTATAGAAATAATTTAATAAAAATAAAGAGTAAAAATTTCATGATCTCTTATTTTGATGCATATGTTTCATGGAATAATTTTCTGTTACTCAATAAATAATATTTAAAAATTTTAAAAGCTTCTTAATGGATAATTCAAAAAGAGTTTAAAAATATCAAAGCACAAGCTTATTTAAGAAAAAAAATCAAGCTTTTGGATCAAACTGACTCAGGCCAGCAATTCTACTAAATTTTTTTTTAATCTAATAATATTTTATATATCATATTCTTTTCTATCATAATTAAAAAACTACATATTGATAAATTTTTATTTTAATATATATTAGCGTCTTGATTTGCATTATATTTATGTTTCTGAAATCTTGTATTACATAACTGAAAATAAAACAATAACAAATAGAGATATTGTTTTCTATAAGAACTTAAAGAAATAGTATAGATAGATTCTCATCATGGACTGATATAGGAATAGGCAAAATTTCACAATTTTTCTAGGATCAGCAAAAAGAATGAGATGCTGAATAATTTTTTCAATATTAATCTTGATACATACTGTCTATGGACAGTATATCACCGATTCTCATACTATCTACTTAAAATTTATATACATTTTAGCAACAAAACAGACAACTAGTATATTAATGAAAATAATTCACTTTCTTCTATTTTTATATAAATTGTTCAAAATCTTTACAAATTCTATTTGGTTAGCATTTTACAGATGCTGTAATTTCAGATGTATAATGAATATTAGTACTATGTTCTCAAAACAACTTATAAGATTTATCAGTGGATATGTATTCATTATTGCTTTGCAATATTTAATACCAGCTATACAAATATAGGTAATCCTTAAGATTACTTGTACTTACAAAAGTGATGCAATCAGTAAGATGTGATTGGTCAATGCAATTCATAAAGATTTGAGTACATGTGCAATGGTCTGATACATGGAAAGTATCTTTTTTTTTTTGAGTTTGGTTTTTGTATTTTTCTGTTCATTAAGTTTTATAATAAAGTGGAATGTAATAATTTTAACATTTTTCTTAATATTGTACTTGGCTTATTTTTTTATATATTAGATGTAAAAAAATAAGCTAAGTACAGTACTAAAAAAATTAGGATATTTGTCACAATTTAAATATGGCTACTTGGTCATCAACTTAAGAAAATAAAACATCAACAACAACTAAAATAGTCACATCTAAACTGCAATGAACATCCCAATTTCTCAGCAGTCAATTTGGCTTATTTTTTTAGCATATTAAGTGTTTTTGATTGGTATAGTCTATAAATAATGCAAAATCAAAAATGGTGCAATTTCGAGTTCTAATATTCTTTTAAAAAAATCTATTATAATTCAAGATATACATCTTGATAAAATAAACTGATAAATCTTTAGTGCAAATATGTAAAATATAATATATATATATTATAATTATATATAATTTAAATTAAATTATATTTATATATAATTGTGCATTAAATAATCTATGCAAATAAATTTTTTAAATATTAGTCATAATTATTATGACTAATATTTAAAAAATTTATTTGCATAATTTTTTTTTAAATAATAATTATTTTTTTCTATTTACACAAAAACAATATATGTTTTATAAAGTTTTACAAAGCAGTACAGGTAAAAGCAAACGGTAAAAGCATTTGCTTACTATTTTGGTCCAATTCCAAATTCTACATCTCCAGATTTTTTTTTTTGGAATTGTTCCATGCTCAGCCCATTAAACACAATCCTTCATCTGACAATCCTATCAATGTATGAGTGGCTAATGATAGCAATTGTAATGAAAATGTTTTTATTTAAATTAAATAACTCCATAATTCTTTTTATTTATTAATGGTTATTTCTATTTATAGATAATGTTTGCATTCTTAGGCATAAAAAAATGGGTGAAAACATATTTTGCCTCCATGTTTAAATTTGCATAGGGGTAACTGCCCATGGAGTGATGGATGACCATGTTTTTTAGTTGAATTCATGTGTCTAAACTATGGATCATAGTTTTAATTAGGTGGTCTGCCAACGAATAATATGAAACATGCTTTAATATATTAACAAAATTTGTGTAATTTCATAATAACCTCTCATAATAAACTCTCTTTAATCCAATAGATAAAGAAGAAAATAAATATCAGATTATTAAGTCATAATATTTCAAAAACATCAATATAAAATATATGATTAGCTAAACTTTATGAGTCATCTATCAATAAAAAAAAATACACTGTATATTGTTGTAGAATAATATCTTTTTAAAATAGTATAAAAATAAAACATTTCTATAATAATCTATTCTGTTATGTATGTAATCAATACTAAAAATCTATAACCTATATAAACAAAACAGGAGAGATTAAGAAATCCAATAAATTCTACCACTATTAACAATTTTAACATATAAAAATATTTTGTTAACCATAATGTTTTCATTATATACCATCTTCAGCAATATTTCTAATAATTACAAACTAAATTTTAAATATTTTATGTTTATATTATTATTTAATAATAAAATATTTAAAAATTTATTAAATTTAAAATCTGACAGCTGACACATTTGGAGATTTAGCCCATTTGATTTGCTATCAGTGATATTTAGTTTTAAAGAAATTTACTATAAACAAATGTGGTGTCTGATAGGTAGTCCTATGACAGATGTTATGACTGAAATCTTAATCAGAAATAAAAAAGAGATATACTACCTAATTTTGCTGGACAATATAAATTCTATGCTAGATCAGTGGTTTCCAACCTTTATGCTACTACGCCTCCCTAAAAAAAATTTTTTTTCCGCGCCTCCCTAAAAAAATTTTTTCTTCCCCGCGCCTCCCTATCTTTTAATAGATATAATAATATAGA
>WUQG02403029.1:0-17276 GCA_011317285.2 Androctonus mauritanicus | reverse complement strand
GTTATAATACATTTTGTTCCCCTAATTAGATTGCAGATAGTTTATTGTAGCACTGCATCCAATACCACACACTGATGTGCAAAGTAGGCTTAGCTGCAATTTCCTGGGAAGCAAATGGCTTCTGTACCATGTTCTTTTAAATAGAAGGATATTTAAGTTTTGTTTTTTGTGATATTTATTCTAAATTTCAGTAAAATTTAAACAAAAAATGAGCAATCTAGATATACTGTATATTAGTTTATTTTAACAGTCAACCAATATTTTCATATTATCTACAATATTTTTTAATTTTCAGCGTTTTATAGTTCATTTTATGAAAAATTCGATTTTTTTTCTAAAAATTTCAAAAATATCATATATCAAATCTCATAATTAGAATAACTTTGCTAGATTAGACTATAAAATTGACAGGATGGGATAATAAAAACAATCCAAATTCTAGCAAGCCATTCAGATATAAACAATGTTTGCTTACATTTAAAAAATATTTCATCAACTGAAAAAATTTAGAAACCACCATCAAAAGTTCATATTTTCAATGAATACACAAAAAAAATGATTTACAAAAGCTGGATTAATAAAATCAGGAGTTTGAATTTTTTTAACACTTTTTTATTGTTTTTTTTTGTTCCACTTCGTTGATATCTAATCATGTCAAAGGCATTGTATGGGTTATTGTATTATTCTTTAATTTTTAGTTTTCTTTTCAGTTTGTCTCATTAAGAAATGGTTATGAAAATTATGTGGGGATTTTCTAAGAGATATTATTTTAGTACTGACTTTTATGTAAGCGAAACATCAGATAGGTATCCATATAATTACCATATAAATATAAAACTGTTTTGAATTTTATTATAAATTTAAAAAATATTTTAGATATATTATGTATAATGCTGAAGATTTTTTAAATTTATAATAAAAATAAAATTTAAAACTATATTATTATGTTTTATTTATGCCAAATTTTAGCATATTTTCTATAGTATGGCTTTCATTTGTTTAATGAACTTGAAGATTTTCAGTTAGAACTCTTCTATATAGTTGTTGTATTCATTATAATAATAATAATAGTGTTATTACTCTAATACTATAAAATTACAGTACTACATTATATATTAAATTATGATTATTACAAAAATATTTCAGATGCAAAAATTTTTTATGCAAGTCAATAACCACCTATAGAACAAATGCAGTAGATTCTTGCTTAACATTAGGATTAGATTTCTGAAAATCATGACATTAAACTAAAACCAAAAACTCCATTGATTTAGCATATAAATTTTCAAGGAATAGGTTCTTAATTCAATCCTAAATACTCTGAATGAAAAGCCAAAACATTTGCATCCAGTCACTCTGCTCAATTGTCCTGCATTTATATAGTCCAAGTATATAATATTATCTATGAACAATATATTAATTAAAATTTATGAGTGTTCATATAAAAAAAGATTATTTTGTTTTCTCCCTATTAGAGAGGGGATTGTAAGAAAATGGCTTTATTCCATTTCACTAGATTAAACTTTTTGATTTTTTAATTAATTAATTTAGTTTTTGTTTACAATGTTAATAGCAAAATGACATTAAGTGAAATGATATTAAAAGAGAACCTATTATATTTACTCTGAGCAAAACTGAATATTGAAAATTTTTCAGTACTTGCAAGAATTCATGTTGCCAATATAATTGCAACACAATATTGCAATATTGTGTTGCAAAAATAAGCAACATGATATTGTTTAATTGCAAATTTAATAATAACAAATAATACAAGTGCTCCCCAAATTACATAAAAAATATAAAAAATTTTTGCCAACAAAATATTTTTGAAATAATCTATACTGCATTATACATTATAGTTTAATATTATAGGAATAAGAATGAATGACATTATAACTAGAAGTGTTTGCAGTTTGTTATAGTACAAAGCCAATAAATATAAAACATAGCCATATATAGTTATATGCAAAAAATTTTTTTAAAAACAATTGAAAAAATGAAGATATGAAAATCATATCAGTAAATACATTATTATTTAATTTTATAAAGTATGTATATGTCAGTATTTTTTTGCAGTAGGAAGCAGTTAATCTTGATCACAAGCACATAATATATCATCGTGATATATTAACTGATTAAAAACATTTAAAGTTGTATATTTTAAAAACAATATTGATATAAATTGATGCACGTGTTCATAATATTTAATATATTAAACTATAGGCAAATTGTTTAAAACTTAGTTGTTATTTATTTGTATTTTTAAAGAATTACTTTTGGATAGTAAAATAGTATTGAAATTTTATTTAATAGTAAAATTGGACCAATGAAAAGTTTTACTAAAGAACATTTACTTGATATAATATACATTGAATTAAAACAGTTTATTAATATTATTTAAAGTAAACTCTTAATATATTTATTTTAATTATTATTAGTAAACTAAATACATTTTTATATCATTTAAAATTGAAATATTATTAAAATGAATATTTTCAAAAATATTTACAAAATTTCAAAATGTCTGTTTGGACTTAGATTTTATTCTTAACATAAAATCAGTTTTAATTCCAAAAGAATATCCAATTTTTACATATATATTTGCATCATTATAGAACTTTTATGTAAATTGCTTAAATAAATTCTTTATTTCAAGTTGTTGATAAAAAAAAAAAAGATGAAAATGATTTATAAAATTTGGTATTGTCAGCTTCAAGATGACTTTTTAAATTACATAAAATTACTTCCTGTTAATTCAGGGCCAATTTGGCCTTTATATAGAGTAAGAGCTCAATAGTTTGGCAATCTTGAAATGGTACTGTTGAACTATTAGGAGGCACTATAATTTTTTTTAATTATTTAATCAATTAAATTTTGTAATTATTTACAGATTAAAATTACTACTTGAAATTTATATTTGTTATAAATATTTTTAATGTATCTATTCAGATATTGGAAACATATCTAATTTAAAAATATGATGATGATATAAATTTCAAAAATTTTGAATCATTTTTTATTTAATCTTTAACTAACTGATCCTCACTGCATTTAATTTACCTTATCTCAAGACTACTATAAAACCATAATTATTTATAGCATAATTTTTTAATAATTTATATTAATATAAAATTTTGATGTAAATTGATTGAAACCTCAGATAAAAAAAACTTTTGAAAATTCTCATTGCTGTTTTATAGGTTTTTGGTCAATCAAAATTTTAAAAATTATAGCAATTAATATTAACATTGCCTATTTTTATGTTAATTTTTGAGTGTGCCAAATCATTGGATGCTAGACTACTGAACTTTTATTGTATAAAGCATATGAAATCTTTTATTATTGTTATGGAGAAAAGAAACAGTTATACATTGTATAATTTCTCAATTTTTTAAAAGTTGTGCAAATTCAATAGTTATTATTATTGTAATTTTTTTTATTATTATTAAATAACTAGTGTAAAAATATTCTTTACAATTCTAAAAATCCATTTTGAAAAATTATTTTTAATATTAAAAAAAATTAGTGTGACCTCATATACACTAACTTTTTGATATTAACAAAATTTATATATTCAAGATGTCAAATGCTGTATGAAGTATTTACTTGTTTTATGAATATTATATAAGTTTTTATAGAAAAAATTTTGCCTTATTCTAAATGCAGTTTTGAAAAATCCTTCATCTTTCTGCTGTTATATGCTAAGATTATAATGGATTCAGTAATTTAAGGTAGCATTATCTTAGAATATAATAGCTGAATGATGAAAAATTGTAATATTGACAATTCATGTTTTCCTAGTTGCATATCACAATTATTGTATTATTAAAATACTACTATTAGAAGCAACAATATATCAGAATGATATAACTAAAGCAATCACTGTAACTTTTTTCAATATACATCAAAAAATGAAAAAGAAAAAAAAAAGATTTTAATTGATGAAATAGAATTCCTGGTATCTGGTGTTTGTCAAATCCATTAACAGATGATAAACTAGTTATACAATTCTATATTTGTGTACTATTTAAATAGAACTGAGCAAAAATTGTTTCTAACTCTTCCTGTTAATAGTATACTTTCATTATTAAATTCAAAATATATCCATTATTTATAAAATACTATATTCAAGCACAATTCAGCAATAATTAAACACAATATTATTTATTTAAAGCAAAGCACTTTTGGTATAAAACCATCATCAGAACTATAAATTATGGGATCATACATATAATTCAGTGAAACATTCTTAGTAAGTTAATTCTCTAAATTCAAAACTTACATATTACTTTCAATATTAGTTACTTAAGTTAATAAATTTATATATTGTAAAATAATAATATATATCATAAAATATATGTAATAAAATATAAATTTATTTATATATAGACTGATATTTATAGATTATTAATAGTGAATAATCAAGCTGCTGATACATTTTCTGATTATTTTTTGTTAATCAAGTTTTCTTGTTTTTCTCTTTTTAAGATTTTTAATGTTTCTGTAACACATTTATCATCTATTTTGCTAACCTTTCTTAAAATCTCTCTCACTTCCTATTTAATTTTTATGTCAGATTCATAAAACTTCTTCACCAATGTATTATGTAAATCTCCTTTCATATCATCATTATTGATGCTCATTAACTCTCTAATGCTCTATTAGTTATATCAATGTAAAACTCTTCTCTAAGAAAATCATGATTCCATATCAGGATTTGGTATATACATGCTTCTTGTTTACTAGATCTTTTAACTTTATCATTTCTAACTAGTTAAAAATAGGTGAACTCTTACTAATATAAATAATAATGTGTTTAATTACTGCTGAATTGTGCTTGAATATAATGTATTATGTGGTAATTTCAAGGATAGAATATCCATTATCTACCTTACATATGTTAAAAATAACAGTATATTTGAATTTAAGTGCTAATAAAATTTCAATCACATAGATGTCATTTGGAAATTTAAAACATGCTAAGATTGTTTAGCCATTATTTTTGAATATTAATATGTAAAGAAAATAAATATTACAATAAATTTTTTCCTTCATCATATAATTTTGACTTTTAAAAAAATAAAAATATTTATAAAATATTTGAAATTTCTTAATTTATTCTTCCCAATTATTTCTTAAATCTAATGGTATTATTTTAAGTAAAAAATTGTGATCTATATAAATTTTTAATTTTTTGTTACTTAGTTATGTATTATAAATTTTGCTCCCGTTTCATTTCTTCCCAGTCGCTTTATAAAGATGTCTTCTTTAACAAAAAAAATTTAATATATTATAAAATTTTAATATTGAATATGTAACTTTTTATGTTAGTTTCTTTATTATGATGATTCATCAATTATTTTTTAATATTTTTGCTGATTGTTTATCATGCATGTTATAACTTTACTCTATATGATAAATGCCATATACAACATAAATGATTTTTCTGTTTTTTAAAGTGTATTTAAATGAAAAGATTTTTATATTTATTGAATATTTTTTATTTCACTTGAGCATATAGGCATTAAACAGTCTATCTGTTCTCATCATTTTCTATATTTTCCTAAATGTTGTAATATATCAGTTTAATTTTGAACTTAAAAAGTTTCATATTTATTACTTGATTTTAATTATACAGGATATATTTAAAATGAAACTCATAAAATTTTTGCTATAATTATTTTAGTAGTACATAAAATTCATATACCAGATATCAGGAGTTCTGCTATTTTATATCATTTTAAAATTAAATTAGCATAATACTTAACAATGAATAAAGCAAAAGAGATAACATTGATAGTGAATATAAAATGCCGTCATTTGAAAAATCAGATTCTATATATATGTATTTGGTTTTGAAAATTTAGAAGAATTGATCATTTGATAATCATGATTAAATAGTGCCTCTTATTTAAAAAAATAAAACCTTTGGACTTAAATTAACTTTGAAATAAACTATAATACATTTTTGTAGGGGAAAAAATGCACAATTTCTTATATTCACTTGAATAAACAACAATAATTATATAAGCAAATTGAAATTTTTAGAAGATTTGATACATTCATAGCATTTGACTACTTGATTGCATTTGTTTTGTAATTTCTTCACTTATACATAATAAATGTAATATACTAACTATCCTGATTGTAAAATTAGATTCATAGTCAGAATAGATCACCATCCATATACTTGCCTTTAGCTCTCATTTTCATCTTTCATTGAATAAGTATGCTTTCTTGTCTATAATTTATTCATTTGAAGTATCCAAAATATTAAACTTTCAATATTTTTTATGATTACAAATACACCATTTTAAGAATTGCATTTATGTTTCATTAATAATAATAATAATTATTTTTTTTGCATTATTTACAAAATGTGGAATGTTCAAACTCATAATTTAGTTTTATCTTTTAAAAATGATGTTATTCTATAAATTCTTACACAAGATTACCAAGATCACCAAGATCAACTAATTTTATACAACTGTTTATTAGCAGCTTTGAGAACATGATTATTTTTCCAAAAATAAGAATTATAAATACTACTAAATATTTCTTTTATTTTTCTTGAATTTAGTAATGTCCATAAAGTAAATTTTAAAATCATTTTGATAATTAAAAAACATTAGCGTTATTTTATAAAACTGTTTATCACCAATAGTGTTCTTTATCCATGTCTTCCCATTGTTTATGTAATTTTTAGCTTTTATATTTTTGAATTTAGCCTTTTGGATTGACAACAGACATTCATAGATTTTAATAAAACGAACCATTTTTTCTTTATTTTTGTTTCCGAAAAAAATTATTAAAATTGTATTAATATGGCAATAACAATTTCTAGTCAGTTTATTCTATATAGAAATTTATAATGTTAAGATTAATAATAATAATTCAAAGTGAATGATTGATTCCATGTTTATAAGTATGTATGGATAGATAATTTCACTTGTGTGCTATTTATAGTATTCTTTATAATAATGTGTAAAAGATGAGGATATAACAGATTATTAAAAGGTTACCTTTTATTTTAATTTTTCAAGTTAAAAAAAAAAAAGAAAACAACAAAAACGGGTATGCTATGTAAGAATATTTAAAACTTTGTTTTTTTTTTTTTAATTGGCAGTGAGTGGATTCAGTACTTGATATACAATCACAGTTTGTGCAGCTTTGCAGTTTAATAATTATTAGATTGCTGGATAAAATTTTTCTATCCAGCAGTCTGTTTTTAATTAAAAATTAAATTATCGGCTGAAAGAAAAATAATAATAATAAATAAATTTTTTCAAAAACATTTTTCTAGATTTGTTTTTGCTTGAAAATTAGGGATGCTGATTAGTTTTTCTTTTTACATACAATCCCTTTATAGCTATAATTTAAAAAAATTATATTTGATTTTCTAGTTATTAAGTCTTCCTGCAGCTAATTTATTTTGATAGATTTTAAAAGTTACGAATTGAAATTGTTGAATTAAATAAAATAAGTACATTTATTTTGTCAGAATAAGTGTTGCAGTTTTTTTTATTGTGAAGCTATTGTAAAAATTGATGTCAATTTCCTGTGATATAATATATATAAATATATATATATAGAGTATAGTACATAATCATCGCAATTCTAGAAGAAAACATTTTTATCTTCACAGTATATACAATTTTACCGAGTTAATTTAAAAAAAAAAAAAGTTCGAATGGCACGAAAGAATAATCAACGAGGACCACACAGTGGTAGTTTGTACGACATGACGCGGGGCCAAAAACAAAAGAAAACAACAAATTAATGAAAATAAATGTAAAGTTTCACGAGCTTTGATGGTTGTCAATACTGTTAATGTGATATATTTTTGTGTTGACATACAGTATGCACTATTTGTGACTATTTCCTTGTGTGCTTGAATGATCATGTTTACGATTTTCTATATTATAGAATTTGATGCGCTTGTATTTCACTATACAATGTATGTTTAGATGGATTAGAACTTGAGTTTGAAAAAGTCCAATAAAAAAAGATATATATTTTCAATTTTCTCGTATTTAGTTCTTTTCATCGCCATATCTGAAGAACTCAAATGAACAATACATAATTTTGTTCCAATCGTCCTTTCAAAAACCAAAAATTTCATTTGATTAATGAATATTTTTGCAGTTCTTTTGGTCGGGTTAGAAATTAATAAAATTTCTAAACCGACCAAAAAATTTCCATCTAATCGCATCTACATTGACGATATTCGTTTCCAAAAATATTTTTATACGGTAGATTAATTATTTTGGATAATGTAATCGAATTAGTCATTTGCATATTTAATGATTGATTTGCAAAAAAAAAAAAAAAAATCACGAGATTAGATTAATTGGAAATGGTAGGAAAGAAATTTTTTTAATCAATAGATGGCGCTAAACTGATGAAAACAAGTTACAAATTAGCATATGTATTCAATTAAATTTGCATAAAAGAAGAATTATAACAAAATTTTTTTTTTTCGTTTTTGTTGTACTAATTGCTAATTCTAGATGTATATTTTTTGATTTGGTAGATTAAAAGATATTTGTCCAATTTCGATTAATATAAAAGTTACATAATTATCTTTTTTTGTGTGTGTCAGTATTACTAAGGGCTATATAAAAAAATTTGGTCCTTGTTATAAAAAATTTTCGCGTGTAGATTGTAGTAAAAATGCCTAAAACATTCGTGCAAATGATTTTTTTCTTAGATATACAGTATATATATAACTGGATACGAAAGCACGGACACGGTCAAAAACGTTTTATTATATCTAGCAGAACGCTAATAAAAAACACCTTTTCGAAGAAGCGCGAAATAATTAGGTGTTTTAGAGATGGAAATTTCGACCCCATCCGGTGATAGCGTCGATTTTTCATAGAAAGGTGGCATTTACACATCAATTATCAAGCACCCCGCAGAAAACGGCTCTCTTGGATGCTAGATGGATCCATCAGTGTAAAAGGCTGCCTTGGGAAAGGGTTAAAAACGGATATCGGTTCCGTTTTCACTTAATTATTATGTACTAGACTCAAATTCCATTAATAAAAAATTATAAAGTTTTTTCATACCAGTGAAACAGCGATGATTTATACCGTAAAAATGCTTTAAATGGGATTGATCGTTCTGATCGATCTTCCCAATCGGCTTGTAGATTTGGAAAAAAAGACAAAAAATAAATAAAACATCAAAACTACTTTACAATCTTTTAGTTTATTGATATCATTTCTTTTTAGCCAGAGTTCTTTGTTTTTCTGCGTGTTGCACTATCTTCTCGTCGACGGTTAGACCCTTTCTCCTCCTGACTTCGTTCATGTATTTCCTGGCACGATTTTCCGTGTCGGCTTTTTCTCCAAAATGGAGATATTCTTCTTCTGTTGTCGGTACCCAAAATGGATCGATGTCCAAAACCTATAAGAAATTTTAGAAATGATGATGATGATGAGGAAGAAGAAATTAAAAGAAAAATTTTTTCTAGTTACATTAATTAAAATCGGAAACTATCGTAGCGTGGGAAGATTCCTCGCTGCGGGCGATCCTCTATCCAAGAAACGAAGAGAGCGAACTCCTAAACCTGCCCCTTTGATGCCAAACAGCGAGGAAGCGCTGCTCGACCCCCTATGGATTTAAGTAGGTAATTAATCAACGGGGTAGATCCTAATTGCTTTTTATTAGATGCATCCGGTGATAAATACGAATCGTGAAATCGGGAAATTTTTCGGTGAGTCGCAAATCGATTCGAAATTCTTCATTCCCAGCCAATCCAGCTTTATCTGCTCCATCGGCAATTATTCCTTTCTATTAAAATCCTCATTATTGTGGCACTGGAGGAGTCCGCGACTGAGGGTGTGCGCTAACAACTGCCAGATTATTAACGCACTGTTCTTTCCGAAAAGAAAGTTGCGTAAACATTTAAAGTGGAAATTTAATGAGGCAAATTTAGCAGAAAGAGGCTTCTCGGTAAGCGGATAATCGAGAAGGACGCACTAAATTGGCCGGATAAATGGGTTGGATACCGTAACTGGTAAGCGCGACTCGCTTGGTCAATTCCGATATACATTCAACCGGCAAAAGCGTAGATATGACAAAAAGAAGAGGCGAACGGGACTGCATCTCATTCAAACAGGAAAGTGAGTGATGTGGTCGGATACGATAGGATAGAAAATGTGATCCCACATACAAGCCACATCCGGATTATCCGGCCCGAGAAGCGTCTCGACCTTTTGATGTCGTCATCCACTTTTTTTTCTTTTTTATTTAATCTCTAGGTGCTTACGTATTTCCCGTCCACTGCTTCTTTCGAACGAATTTACGATTCTGAGATCTCACCATCCTCTTTGTGGGAGGTGCGAGTCCAACTTCGCCCTCGTCTTTTAAAGTACAAGGTCTGCCAGAGACGTTAGAGGGGATGTTTTTTCAATAAATCTGTCCAAATACCCGTATCCGGGTTAGGAGGAAGTGGGGGAGGGGGATAATTCCGACGCTTTCGATCACGTAACGACCTTTACCAAACGTTTTCGTACCCTGGGGCTCCCGCTTCCCGTTTTTCTTTTTCCCCCCCGGGAGATTTTTATCCAGATACAAAACACAATACTCTTATCTGTTATGTCGTCCTTAATTTATACTTACGTCCCAATGGCTGAATAACAGCTGGGGGCACGCCATTCCGCTGGTCTGTTTTCGAATTTCGTTAGCGAAATCGAAGCTCTCGGCCACTGGAAGCACTGCAGTGATGTCGAACGTCTGACAACCTTCTCGCATGTCGCTGTGCAACACGCGCCCGTGTCTTCTTCCTAAAACTGCATACATCTTGCCTGAAACAAGAAAGAAAAAAAAATCATTCTGCGATTTGTACTTGTAAAATGCTTCGAATAAAAGAAGAAAATGCACTGGCTGACGTCACTTCCTAAGTTAGTATAAGTCCTCACTCCGGTTTGGTCACGAATGCTGACGTGCGATGGTCCTATTGTTTTCCTCGACAATGGCAACAGTATATAAGAAGAAAAAAACTAATTATACGAATTGCGGATAATATGGTATCATTTCTACAACAAATAATATTGAGAAAAAGGTAGAACGACACTTTTTCTGGGAGATGCTATTCAGACGATAACTGCGGATTATAACTCTATAGTGACTGACTTCTTAATAAGGCATTTTCTACTCGACTACACGAGAATACAAATTACTAACTGGGAACAATTGACATTTTGTGGCCGAAAATCCGGACGCCCAACCCCACGTCTCCAGGGCTTGTCCCACTCCCAGTTCCCAACCCTACGTCTTGCCTTACACCTGTTTCACCTTCAGACACTCCTCGTCCTAGCACCTGTGTCCTACACCTGATCAAACACGAAGGGATATGACACCGACCTTAGAAAAACAACCTTCCTGTCACCTCTATTTTTAAAAACTTGGATACAACTCATCCCAACGAACTTATAAATACTAAACACTGGATAAGTACAACAAACACGGCTACGACTACGCGTCCTTGTTCGTAATCATAATTTATCAGTTACGTCACCAAAAAAAAAGTTCCGTAAAAGGCAACACACATCTTTAACAACTTAAAGGATCTCGATCCAAAAGAATTAGAGATTTTTAAGACCTCGGTTAAACATAGTAGAGAAGCTAATTAGCGAAGGAGGGGAAGACGGAGCAAAAATATTTTTTTTTTTTTTTAGTTACCCCGTCACGGCCGTGGTTGCGGGACCACGTGACCTGTTTTTCTATTTCCTGTTTCATTCCCCGTTCATGTTATTACAGCGATTACGTTGACAAGTAATATCTAACGAGAAGTCGCTTAAGGTCCGCAAAGACCAGGCGGTTGTTGAACTGATTGGACGACATCCCGACACGATCTAAGGAAATTTAAGACTTTCTAAACACTGTTATTTATACACAGTACACTAAACAACACGCTGTTTTCTTTTGATGCCTATACCCCGGAACAGTTTAAACCATTTTTAAACGTAACTTTTGACGTTACACCACGAAAAAAACGTGATAAAATGCTTATATTTCGAAAGATCTCATCGCTTTCTAATCTTATTAAGGAGCACAATTCTATCTCGGATTTAGATTTTCGGAAAACACTTCCTGATGACGTGCTTTGTTTTTTAAAAATCTCTTCCCAACCTATAACAACGGCAGAGAGATTGCAGCAAATTCCTACCTCGACATAACGCAGAAAATTAGGACTACTTATCTAAACGACTTCCTGTCACGTGAAGTAGAACCTCTGACACGGCTTCATGACATTCGAAATGACATAACTGCACCTCGACACTGGATTCGACGAATAATTGAATATATATTAATGAATTGGGCCGTCACGATTCCACATCTTAGCAAAACACTTTTGTTTATCTCTCTGCGTGAAGCGTTTAAGAAAGGTCTAGGTGTGAGAGACAGAGAGTGATTGCAATGCATAGAGACTTCTTTTCTACCCAGAGAAGAACACTGCCAAAAATACATTATTGTATTCTTAAATATATAATAGAGGCTGAAGAATGGCGAACTAACAGTAACAGGATCTATTGGAAGTGTGCAAAACGTGACCAACTGACCGGAAATTGCGACACGGGGACAGAATGATCCGAAACAGAAAGGTGTATACAAAACGCTTTAACCCTTCTGGTCCATGAATGGGAGAACTGAAAAAGTGATATGATTAATGTTTCTGCCAACGAAATCCTCACCAGGTTTGTCCGAACCGATTTAAAAAAAAGAGTACAGAAATGGATTTACAACAGTTAAGGGCTGCAACCCCTTGTTAATCTCTTTTTAACTTTGTCTTTTGGACAGGGATTCTTTCTTCAATAAATGATCAATAATGTTAACGTCGCTTACAGCTCTCTATTGTTAACTTTTAAATATGAAAAATGAGTCGTTCCCGCTGACACATACTTTTTTTTTCCCTTCTTCTTCTTCGGAAGGTGCATATTTTGTGCCTATTTACTCTTTATTTTCCCAGGCTAATTGGCCGATTCCTCACACATAGCCAGCCATTATTCCCTATAGTAGTAACAAACAATGAAGCAGTGCGATTTAGCAGGTCAGCGCACTTCCCTTCGACAGAACCGTGAGGCCGCAAGATGAGTCAGTGGAAAATAGCCCCGAGACTTTGGAAGATTGCCGGAGTCGAGTAGTCATGAAGGCATTTCATTGGAGAAGGCGTGAAGATGGTGATGTCTCCTGGGAGAAACTTAATTGCTAGTGACCACGCCAGGGTCACAACACCTCTGGAATGTCCGAAACTCTAGAAAAAAAGGGTCCCAGCGGAATTTCTTAAACGGCAGGAAGTGGCCAAGTATGAACAGCCTTAGGACATTGGCTGAAGTACTAGTTTCCGTCCTGTTTTTTCCCCCTCTCCTCTTTTTTTTCTCCTTTTCAATCTTCTTTCATTCATCTGCTTATCATAGTTATGTCATGTGAGCTTGACTGAAAGCCAGAACCGATAGTTATTTTGTAGTAATGGCAACTCGGATTTTACGAGGTGAAGATCTTTTCTCCAGATTACACTAAATATCCTTTAGGCCAAAATTATTCTCTGCACGTAGGTCACTCTCTTTTATTCACTCTTCCATGATAAAAAAAGAATAAATAAAAATCGCACATTTCCACTTAAACTGGTTTTCTTAAGCACCGTTATAACTGCGGTTTCAGATGAATTAAATGTCTAACAAGTTTTTATTGATATATTGTTAAAAATTATTCGCCAATTAATTAATATTTCCATTTTTTTTAGCGATTAGATTTTATAATATTCGAAAGGGTTGTTTGGTGAGAAAATATCAAAACTGATTTACCATTTCCTGTTTATATGATTTAATCGGTTTGATTTAAAATCAATTGCAAAGCATTCATACATCAAGTCGCATTTAGACTGGAGCATAGTTATGATAACTAATCTTTGACAACTTTTTATACTTCTCCTTGTCTTATGCTTCATATGTGTATATGAATGAATAGTCAAAGCAAACAGCATCAGAAAAACAAACTAAAAGGGTATTCTGCCAAGAGCGAGAGAGATATGCAGATTTAATGGATCATAATTACTGTTTAAAGCATTATTAGCACTTATATCTTGCTTAAAGTTTACATTCTTGTTCACTTATCTCTTCTAGACATCCTTTCATTCATAAGACGACAACTTCTGAGAATGGATTTTTGAAACTACTAAACAAACAGGAAGTATACAAAAACTGTAGATATTCTTTTGTCAAACTTCGACTCGATGTCTCCAAGAAGATCGAGAGTGGAACTTCATGTTTCACGCAAATGTCACATATCTGATCTGTATGTGATTAAAGCTCGAATCTTAACAATTCTAGGAGACGTGGGTTTGATATCGATTTGATAAGAGATACTTGTCGTCACAAATTAGATTCTCTTTCATTAAAAAATTAATTAAGGATAGAGACTTTTATCGATGCAGTTCCCGTGAAAACAATCGTTTCTAATGAAAAGCCCTAGAGCAGGAGTCAAATGGGAACGATCCTTGAGAAAAATTCAAGGTCTTAAACTTTCTAATGTCACACCAAGAAAATAAGTAGGGGTTAGAAAAATAAGCAAATTTCAATAAGCAGTAAAAAAGCGGGGGTTTGTTTGTTGTTTCTGCCCCTTTTTGATGTTTATTCCATTAGAGTCAGGAATTCACGATCAGAAAAAAGTTCGGAGGTGCCTATGGCCACTTAAAATTAAACAGGTTTGTCAGTTGGTCTCGACGATGTGTTTTGTAAATAGAAATTTCTCCTCCTGAATACCAATTAAAAAGAAAGTTGTAATGGTTATATATCGAGGTATGACGAAAGAGGTTGCCGTGCTGCGGCCATCAACCTTAAAATATCCGAAAACAAAAATTATAGAAGAGTTTCCATTTATCAAAATTCTCGGGTCAGGTCCCCACATCCTTTCTTTTTCGTGACTCTCTCATAAATAGGCAAAACTTGCGAACGAATCTCCTCTTAAACGTGTAACAAAGGATGAGACTGTAAATTACTTCGATTTGCATGCAGAGTCACACTTGATATTCACAAACTGGTAAAAGGACTAAAGAGAAGAAAAAGAAAAAAAAAGAATCTGCTTCCAACTCGTTTGGGACGCCTATTGTCGTCGATTCATCTGGCGATAATGCAACTCGGGCCTCGCAGTTGTAACAAGAAGGCAAGGGGCTCTTAACCTAGTGAGAAAAAGGAATCGCGGCCCATAGATTAAAAGGAACGATCTATCAAACTGCTGACATAATAAAGTGCAGTATACAGATCGTGTTTGGTTATCGATAGACCGTGCACAAGTATTATGACAATAAAAAAAATTTCCAAATTTCCTCGGCTACGTTATCACGTGGCATGGAGATTTTACATCAATCTACGGACTCGGAGTATTATGTCTTTATTCGAGCGTTAAAATCTGTTCTGATGGATATTAAAAAAACCACCGTTGAGGTACTGTTGACACCTGAAGTTAACCTTAATTGTCTAATGAGATTTCGGAACGGAAACGGGGACAAAAGCGAACGACAAAACAGAAGCCTCTCCCACGCACTTACAATAGTAGTAGTAAAGGCGTCGGTTAAGTTTAATGTTGTCTTATTTATTTATCTCCTTTTCCGTTCTCTGTAAAAAAATTAATACGCGCCTTTATTATCTTTTGTGGGTTCTTTAAAGATGCCAGCACACTTTCAAAAATTGTCAACCCACTTATTGTCGCGCAGTTAAGTTTAGCAGAAGAGAGAGAGAGAGAGAGGAAGCGGTAAAGAGAACATCAGAAAAGAAGGGTGAGGCGAGGGGACGTTGGTCCAATGGGGGACAGAGATGTGGGAATGAATCAGACGCATTGACAGAACGGCTTATTTCCCGCGTACTTTCGTACGAAGGACGCGACCCATGACGTCATATAGGGCGGGAGAAATTGAGCGTCACGTGATGCGTACGTGACAACAAGAGTGAGGGACCTCCTACGGCCAACACGTGCTCATAAACACTACCTGTTCCATCCCTCACCGTAGCTACCTGCCACCCCTGAAGGTGAAGCGAAGTAATCCTGGTCCACAGTCATTCATGGTTGACTCGCTATAAATAATCACGTAGTAGAACGTCGTGCAAGGGAAAGCTTCAATGAGGGAGTAAGCGAACCACCTTGATGAGTAGACGTGCAACCGTTAGTGTGTTAAAAGAGCGGGAAAAATCTTACCTACGAATTGCAGCTATGGAAACGCGGTTTGTGGCTAGTTGTTTGATTGTGTTATTTCTCACCAGCCGACCTTCCTTATGCGGACGTTTGATGGCCAATTTCAGGCATAAAGTGGCTTACAGGATCTACTACCAGAACGGGGTAAGTTGTTTTTCTTTAAACTTTCCTACTACTGTTACTATTACTACTACTACTACTACTACCACCACCACCAGAGAAAAAATCCGGTGCGCCTTTTTCTCGCTGCAGTCGGTTATTGCAAACCGTAAAAAAATCTCACGTTTTGCTGGTTTGGAAATTTCCAGACATTAATGCTAGTGAAGTGGGATGGTACCCCCGAGGCCCGGGCTGACTTCCTGTGCGAGAGACTGCCTAGTATAGCCTCCAGGCAGGTGCCTGGGTAAATAGTGTGAGAAAGTCTTCTCCCAACTAAACTATTAATCACGTAAATATCTTTTTTTTTTCTTCCTGCCCTCTTCCGTTTATCGCATTACCAACTGAATTCAAACACCTATCGTTACACTCGGGGCGTCGCCTGCT
Organism: Androctonus mauritanicus; assembly: GCA_011317285.2. Taxonomy (NCBI): domain Eukaryota; kingdom Metazoa; phylum Arthropoda; class Arachnida; order Scorpiones; family Buthidae; genus Androctonus; species Androctonus mauritanicus. The sequence goes on along the minus strand of WUQG02403029.1, from coordinate 536 downwards.
CGCCTGAAAATTATTCTTTTAAGAGAACTAATATTCCCGGAAGATTATTTTCATCTACGATTTTTTCCCCGAGGTTTTTAGGAGGTAATTTATTTAATTTCGGAAGCTCGGAGTGCCGTAACTATTGAGATGGATGGGGTCAGGGACACGACCTACACAAACGAGGACAGTCGAAAGGGGTGACTGTTCACGTGATCGGAAATTGTACACAATCTCGACTTAATCAATGTATTGTCTAACACGACAAGAAATTAATTGAGTTAGCGTGATTAAAGTTGCATAACTGATGCGTAATCCCGAAAACAAATCTTTAAAAACGCTACAAAACCCGATGGAGGAATTCTCTATCGATTAAATCGTACGACGAACAGCAGGTGTTTTCGAAAACAAGACTGTGAAAAGTCAAATCAAAAAGCATAGTGATCTTTCACGCATAGCCATTGAAGAATTGTACCGTGCATTCTCACGTTCACATATTGTCACGGGAAGGGGGACATTTACGACCGGTGTCTACTGTGAGAAGTTTGGTTTGCCCT
>WUQG02403018.1:0-17276 GCA_011317285.2 Androctonus mauritanicus | reverse complement strand
CATTTAATATTTAATTAGATTCATAAATACAATTACTTTTTACTAGTGATTAATTAACTTTTTTAATTCATATTATACAATTACAACACTTAATAACAACACCCAACACGGTTACTCACAAATCTGAACATTATATCAATCATCGCATACCTTTCTTAATATATCAAGCATTTTACAGCTACATAACACAATTACATAACCCAAACATATGCTTCCCAAAATCCAACCTCTGGGTCCCAGTCCCGGGAAGTGGAAACGTGAATTAATAATGAAATTATTATTATAATTAACGGCTAAAGAGGCTCTGGTACATTTATTACATATAAATCTAATAGTTAGCTATTCTTACGAATCAAAAGTTTGTTTTAAAGATACTAGTGTAAATTTGTGTTGATCGAGGTTTTTCTTATAGACGTCGACTCCAGGAGTGAAATGGATGCAGTTGCCCTCCTACAAATTTCAACATGAGTTAAAGATATCTTACGCTCTTGTGTTATACTTGAGTGCAAACATTATGTATAAATGCAAATAATCGGTAAATTAAAATAATTATTGTTCATCCCTCGATTTTTGCGGAAATTACGTTCCGTGAAAAATCGTACAATTCAAACTATGCTTTAAATAAAATAATGGAAGTTCCGTTCTTGTATATTTGAATACAAAAAATATACAAAATATTAAACTGAAAAATATATATATTTATTCAGTAACAAAAAATTTACAAGTACAGCAAATTCATAAAACTAATCCAAAACTAACACATCCGTATTTTTAAATTAAATTCATTTTTTCATCGCAGTTTTGCTACTATAAACTTGCAATAATATCCTGCTCTTTTTGGAAAAAATAATTAAAATTGCTTAAAGCGTTTTTCTCGGTAAAATTTTTTTTTATAAATTTTCATGTAACTTCGTAATTTTTCAAAAGTCGATCATCGAAACAACTGATTAAGAAGATCAATCATTAAAAACACTTTACATTGTGATTGAATGTTTAACATAATTGCTGAAAGATGTTTCCCGAATTAGAAATACTTTACACCAATCAAGTAACCTGAGAAACGCATCAGGAAACAGATTTAAGCAGTCGGTTGGCAGCGTAAGATGGCAGCACTGAACACATATACAGATGGTGTTTTCGCCTCTAAAATATTCCTGTTTGGTGTTTACCTTGGGTGTTTGTATCAATAAAACTATTTTATTTAAAAATGATTTTATTGATACAAAACCAATAAAATCGTTTTTTAAATAAAATGATTTTACAATTGAAAATTTGAGCAATAGCGAAATCTACTGGGTATTCTAAAATTTTAATGATAAATACTTGACAGAGCAATAAGAAATCGTTCAAATCGAAGAAAACTGTATTGTTATAATAATAATAATACGAAAAACGTGTGCTGCTGAATTAAACATGATAAATTTCTGAATTAAAAAATCAAATAGACTTGATAGATCCAATACCTCTCATTTAATAAATGTTGAAATTATAAAAGCAAAATATCATTAGTCAATTTCTCACAAAAATAATCTCCTCAAAATCTATCATTAAGAAAATATCAAAATTGGACATTCCTCTTTTTTCTCTGCTAAAAAAGTTTGAAAAATGATTTGATCAAAAAAGCATCTGGTACTTAAATTATTGATGTAGACACGATTCGTTATCTATTCCATTAAATATTTATTTTCCAATTAAAAATCAATAAAGAAAATTGATTGATGTTCTTATGAAATTCTTCATTTCTACTTAATCGAAAATTTTCTAAGAATATTCAGGAAAAAATCTGTTTTCATTTTTTCCTGCAAGAGGTGGTAATTATTTATTTTAAAAATATTAAAATCTATTCTATATATTTAAAGCTAGTATCTTCTAATACTGCTAAAATCGTTTCAGATAAATTCTCTGATGACAGAAAATATTGCTTTTCAATCTTTTCAATTAAGAAGATCTGACATTTAAGTTATCTATATTTAGAATGATACCCGAAATATTATCTTCTAGTTTAACCACACTAGAAGATAAATCGATCTTCATGAAAACAAAAATATTTCAATGAATTAAAGCAATTCAAAGTAGTAGAGAGTTTTTAAAAAGTTTTAAAACTTTTTAAAAACTCTCTACTACTTTGAATTGCTTTAATTCATTGAACTTATTAATTTTTTAATAAGTTCAATTTAATAAGTTTAATTTAATATTTAATAATTAATAAGTTTAATTTAATAAGTTCATTAAATTTTTTAATGAAATATTAAAATTAAAATACAGACTTACAATGTAAAACTTAAATTTTGCCTGTCATACTTTTCAACAAAACTTATTTGATAAAAAAATAATAATTGATATAAAATATTTAAAATATATATAGCCTATTTTTTATAAATTATACAGTAAATTTTTTTAATAAAAATTGATACTGCAGTATATAGAATTTCATATTTTGATCTTTAAAATTCAAGAATGAAAACAAAAAGAGAATAGTTTATAAGTGTAGGTTTTCAGAATTGATTCATATATTAGATTATATTCTAATGTAACACTAGTTTAAAATTTTTATAATAAAATTATGAAATATTTGAATATATATACAATAATTATAATAAGTTTTATTCAAAAATGATACAAAAAAAAAATTCTATTAACCACGTTAATGAATAGAGAGATTAATGATGGAAAGATTTTTTTCTCGATTAGCCATATGAATAAATTAATTGTTTTTTTTATGTGCTATAAGCATAATAAGATTATAAAAGTAAATGATAACGAATTTTTATTCTTAAATAAATAACAAATTATCTACTGGTTGCAAGTTAATATAATTAACTTTGCGTATATTAAGTGAGTGTATCTGTCTACATACATTCTAATATCAAACTTGGAAAGATTCCACAAGGGACATAAAGTCTCCAACATGGAATTCGAAAGTTAATTTACATAGATAATAAATATTAAATTTATTAAAGTACTGATTTTCAAATGGGATGTATTTCTGTGATGCTTTAGCAAGTGTCAATAAACTATATCAAGCGACCTCGTGCTCATTTGCTTTCCACTTATTAAAGAAAAACGTCTATCTACTGGTAAATTAATTATAGAGAGGATAAAGACTCGAATCTGTTGAATAAGGCGTGTGGAGGTCACATAAGTCAGACAAAGGCTATTATATATTAATTAAAAATGTTAAATTACCTTTTCTCTTCTGATTTTGACAGTTTTCTCTAAATCATACTGTTGCCAGTTTTGCATCACAGCTGAACAAATAAATACAATAATTTATTCGGAAATTCTGAAATAAAAAATTCCTCAGTTTTATCATTTAATTAAGTTATAATAAAAGTTCAAAGTATTATTATAATTATGATAAATAGCAAAAAAGCAAACAGCAGTAGGTCTACTACAAAATGAAATTCTATTTTAACATTCTAAAATAATCGAAATTAATTTTAAAATGCTATTTTAATGTTTTTTTAATTTAATATTAATTTAATAATGTTTGATTTAAATCAAGATCTATTCTAAAAATTACAATGAAAATAATTACGAAACTAACATCATAAATATTCGAATGAGTCATATATAAAGTTCGTAGATCTCACGAATCAAAATTATTTTTTAACGTTCGAAATTAAAAAACAAATATTTTTTTTTAAATATCGAAATGGATGATTTTCTGAATTTCGAGAAACCATATAAAGAATTAATGAGAATTTTAGAAGAAGATAATGAAGAAAATATTAAAGTCAAGTTAAAGCAAATAACCCAGAAAGAATCTTTGGACGAGATCGAATCGTTGAAAGTTAGAATTAATTCAGGAAGTAGCTTGGTAAGGCGTGGTAGTCGCTGGTTGCCTTCTCTGAAAATCCTCAACCTCACCGGAAGTAATTTTGGATCTTTAAGAGAATTAGGAACAGATTTAAAAGCTTTAGAGATCTTGATAATTAACAATTGCGGTTTAGATAGTCTAGACGGTTTAGAGAATTTTCACAATCTGAAAGTATTAAAAGCATCCGATAATAGTATTTCTGATTTATTCCAGTGCATATTATTGGATAAATTAAACACTTTAATTGTCCAGAGAAATGAAATAAGTACAATAGAAGACATTGGATATTTGATTTTCTGCACTCAATTACTGTTTGTCAATTTATTAGATAATCCAGTCTGCAAAGTTTTGCAATCACTAAATAAAAATGATGAAGTTCACAAATGCATTATTCAAGAATTGCTACCGAAATTACAATACACCGAAAAATTTCCAATGGAAAATTTTTCTCATATCCAAAAACTTCATATTAATAGCGATCCGAAATCGGAAAAGTCGCTTAATGTTATCAATGTTAAAAATGACAAGAAGTCTTATACAAAAGAAAAGTTTAAATCTCTAAGTTATGCTAATTCAGCAGACAAACATCTCAGGTACTACAGTTATTCAATAGAAAATATGTAAAATATGTTAATTCTGAATTTTGACTTTTCATCAGAGTTCTTATCATTAAGTGTAAAATTTTTTGTCTTAAAATGTGCTTGGAATTCCTTAGAATACATATTAATTCGTTTTTATTTTTAGTATCTTCTTTTTAGATTTTAATTAAAAATATCCATTATCAATCACCATTATTGGTTACGTTTTTATATAAAATACATTCAAACATGTGAAATGAGTAATTAAAATTCAAATTTAAGCATATGCATATTGTATATATCGACATTACAGCAATCTTCAGATTTTAATCCTTTTTAAAATTTTTATAGGATTCTTTAATTATAAAATTAAAATACGAGCAACTTCACAATTGTCAGATATAAATAGCAAAACTGCTGTCTATATAGTAATAGTTTTGAAATTAAATTGGTTTTAAAAATTGCTATTTTGATTAATGTAGTTGATTTTAGTTAATATTCTCCTGGTATTTAAATTTCTTCATTTTTAATGAATTTGTTTACTTGAAAATTTTTAAAATAAAGAATATTTTAATTAGTAAACATTAATTTATTTAGAAAATATTTTTATATTTGCTGGTTTCATTATATCTTATACATAAAAAAAAATTATATATTTGAGAATATTAATATATAATATATTATATTATAAAAAATGCTTACTTTATTATTGATATCACTTATTTGTCTATTTATACAAATATTTAAATATCATTCTTTTCTTTATTTTAGGTCTTTAATTAAAATGTAAGCCAAGAAGAAAAGTTTTATTTTTGCAATAAATTAAAATTAAATTTTGTAATTATATACTGTATAGTAGAAAAGGTATGTTTATTTTATGTGATTAAATTTACATGTTGACAACTGTAATCTGGATTTTAATTGAAAATCTTTATATAAATATATATATTATTAAAATTATAATGCAACAAAATATCATAAATTAAAATTAAGTCTTAAATTAAAAATATTTATTTATTTGGCATAAAAATAACATGTTCTACTCAAAAATTCAGTTTTAAATAGCAATTATTTCATTTTTCACCTTTATTCAGAATTTTTGACTGTATTTATGAAATTTTAAAATGTAGTAGTAAATACAAAAACAGTTCTGATTTAAAAGAAATATTCCAAAAATAAATATACAGTACTGTATTTAAAAGTCAATCTTTAATATAATGTTAGTATATAAAATAGATCACAGATGGCGAAATAAGTTAATACCAGAAATTTTTTTTGCAGAATTTTTTGTATTTCAGTTTGTTTCATATAAAAGCTAATTTAATTATTTTTTATTTTGTAGAATTCCATTAATTGTTATATTAAATATATATTAAAATTTCTGTAATTATTAAGATTTTTTTTAATAGCACTGAAGTTATTTTTAACTATATTTTATATTTTTTATTTAATTTTTATATATATTTTTTTTAAATTTCATTATTTTATTTAACAAATGTTTAAAATTTTTATAGACAATAAAAAATATTAAATATATTTATAGCAGAGCATACTATATATCAATATATATATATATATAAAAAGAAATAATTAAATGTAAATATTGTAATTAAATGTGCCAAAAAAATGAAAAATCTCATTGCATTAATGAAAGTACAAATTATATCAATGGTTATTTCTTTAAAATCTGCTTTTATATATCTATTGATTTGAATGAAACATTATAGTTGAATAATTTAAATTTTTTAAAAGTAATTTCAGTTTTTTATAAACATTTGAAAATTTCTATTTCAATATTCATTTTTATTGATTCAGTGCTATGTTTAAAAATAGTTTTATAAATTGCCTATAAACCAAATCTAAATATGAAATCATTGTAGTTTAAAAAATCTTTTTAAAGTTTGATAATGATTTGCTGTTAAAAACATGCTTATTATTTCTAATATTTAATATCAAAAATTATAAACATATTAGTTCTGATACTAATACAGTATTTTATTTTAAGTAATAAGAACATTTATAAAAATTATAGTTTTATATAACTTTCTAAGACTTCACTTAATTCCAACAAATAAAAATATTAGATATTTGAATTTAAAAAGTTTAGTTTTTTTCTTTCGTATATTTATTTCGACGTTATTATCTGAATAAATCTTGCGTAAAATATTTCGTATTTGGAAAGATCTCGATGGAAAAACTTGGCATGTGTTTTAGAAGATCACTACTGGCCCCTGATGAATTGCCTTTCTTTTCTATGCTATATTTTCATATACAATACCTGTAAACAAAGTTTCAAACGATTATCCCTTTTAATGTTAATAAATATTTTAAAATTAATTAAAAAATAAATAATAAACAAACACAATTTTATTTATTATTAGAATTCGTGCGATACGTATATGCTGCCACAAATAACATTCTCTTAATCATATTTAATCACACATAATTAAACTAATTAAAGTGGAATGTTAATTATGTAATTATGAGAAATTTTTGTACGAAAAATTTAACTGTAAACATTTTTAATTTAAAAAAAAAAAGTTGAGAATTTTTATGGATGTCGAAATAATAATTGTTGGCGTTTAAATATAAGTCTCGTATGCAATCTTTTTGTGATTTTTAGAGTGTAGCAGTTAATGAATTAGAAAAGTGAGATTATAAATGACGGAATAAACTATTAATCACTACATACTCGACTTCACTCTTTCCGAACAGTTTTGGATTTCCATGAAAATAAAATCTGTCTCTTGAATGATTGGTTACCGGATTTCAATTGGGGAAATAAGCATCATAATACAAGCATTCTGCTAAACTCAAATAAGTCCATTTAATTAAAGACAGAAAATGAATTAATTAATAGCCGCAGATTACAGATTAATCTCTATTCTTAATTATATTTATCCAGATAGTTTTTTTTTTAAATAAGAAACAATAATTAACTCCTATTAATTAGTTCTAACTTTCTATTTATTGTCAATAGCAGTTATAGACATAGCACAGCTTTCAAAACTTGGTTTGAATATTAAATCATAGTCTAGATATATTCAATTTTTTATATATTTATATATATTAAAATTATAAACGTTATTTTTTCCAAATATTTATTAATATCTTTGAGAATAATATTAAATAAATAAATATTTTGTTTTTGAAAAAAATGTTTTATAAAACTATTCATTTATTTATTTTTAAAATATTTCTATCTGCGATAAAATTAATGAGTTGTTTATTAATATTGTATTTATTATTTTATCAAAAAGAAATATTTGTTATCAATATTTGCTTTATTAATATTTATGATTTTATTAAAACATAATTTAAAATTATTTAAATATTAAACAAAATAATAAATATAACCATGATAATTTATTATATTTGCAAGTCTTGGTTTGAATTAAATAAATATTATATATATATGTTCAAAAATAAAAATTAAATTATTATTAGGAATTTTAAAGTTATTTAATTGTCTTAAATTTTATAACAAAATTTAATTTGTATAATTAAATAAATATATTTCAAATATTTAATCTGAAACTATTGTTTAATATTATAAAATTGTTTTAAAATATTATAAAATATTCTTGCTTGTTTATATTTCTAAATAAAAATTTATTCTTTCCCATTCTTTTATAATTAAACTCACGGATTATCGATCTGTTTTTTTAAGAATATATTTCTATAAAACTTTATATCAAAAATAAATAATTAAAATGCGATTTATTACTGCATGATTAATTTTCACATTCTATGCTTATATTAATTCGATTTTTTGTAGCCTATATAATAATAATAATGAGACTTCAGTTAAATCTGTGATATTACTCATTTCTATGTCATTTCGTGTTTGTGATATCATTCATTATTATGTCATAATATTACAATGATATCGTATAACTAATGGGTTCCTGTAATCTATCCTAGAATTGTTACTCCCAATATTAATAATATTTAGAATTTAAAGTTAACCTAGCAATCGAAGGATCCTGGGAACACTCAAATGTGAACAAGAAAGATAAAGAATTAAACACGCATTTTCTTCGTGATCCCAAAATACTCCAACTCTGGATCGATTTTGACTACTTTTGGTACTGAAATGCCCCTAGCCATCTCGAATGTGCTGCCAAATTTTGAAGGCTTCACTCGCATTTTGTTGGAACTTATGGATGTCACAGATAGACCCTCAGACATTGTTTTTTATATTATTATTATAGAGAAACCATCCACTCTATAATATCACAAGTTTAGAAGATATGATTTCAAATATAATGTATATATATATATATACAGTAGAGGTATATACAGTATTGTATAATTTTCCTAATTAGGATTTTACGGAAGTGATTTTTTTTCGAAAGTTTGTTGAAGATAACCAAATATGTAAGTTAAAATTAACGTATTATAACTCTCACGTAATTTCAGCAAAGAAAAAAATATTTTTTAATGCTTAAAAATTTGTGTTGTTTTGAATACATCTATTATTTTTCTTTCAGGAAACAGATGAAAATAAAAATTTTAAGTGAAAATAGTAACTTTTTATATAAGTTATTTTTCGAATAATAATAATAAAAAGTAAATCACAAATAAAAGTATAAAAATAACTTAAAATATTATATTAAGTACTATTGGATGAAGTTATAAGAGTTAGGAATTGTTATCCAAATCGACAGTAAAGTTTTTTTTATTTTCAAACCTCATATCATCAAGATCAAAGAGCATCAAATTATATATATTAACCACTATCAAAAAAGCGAAATTAGTGCTGTATTTATTTTAGATCAGAAACAGAATATATAGTAATCAGCAATAAAAAACCTATATGTATGTGTTTGATCTTTCTTACAAATCCTTCATCAGTGGCTGCTGAATTCATGTTAGAATAAATTTTAATATTTTTCAATTTTTGTAATTTTTTTAAAAATACTGTATTTTATATTTTTATCTTTATTTTTAAATATTATTATGGCTAAATATTTGTTTGATTAATATCATAAACTGGTAACCATTTGAATAGTTCACATATCTAAAAATGCCACTTAGATTTCTAAAAATTTGAAATTAATTAGAACATTTACAAATTACAATATTTTTTCTGAATTTGTGTTACAATAAATATTATTATTATTTTATATTTTCGGAAAAAATTCTTGGTATTTTTGAGTACAGTATAATGTCACGATCTGATGTTATGACCTTATACAGTTGACATTATTACAGTTGACCAGTAGTAATAAAACATAAGTAGTGTAAAATTGGTCTTATGCTGTTATAGAATTCATGGCTTCATATTTTATTGCTTGCATTGTCTTTTCTTCAAACAATTAGTTTCAATTATTAAAGACATCATAATCTCTGTTTTGGGAAATGTTGAAAAATAGCGAATTACATACATTTTTCTTTTTAATTGATCGCTAAACAAACATTATAAAAGAATTTTAATTTATTTTTACATAAAAATTGTTTATTTACTCGCTTGAATAAACCCTTAGAAATATATATTAATACTATATTTTAATTTAAATATAGTTTTAAAATATTTTCTAAAATATAGAATATTGAGCTGTATTGATACATACAACGATAAATCATTATTTTGAGATAATTTTGAACTTTTAATTTATTCAATTTTTGATCAAAGATTCTTCAGATACATTTTTCAGAAAATTCTCTCTTTAATTCTTTCATTTTTTTACAGTTGTATATTATAATTTTTGTATATACAGTATATATTTAAGGAAAATGAATTTTAATTTTTTTTTTTTTTTTGCTTAATGTTGTTTGTTGTCACTGGCATAAGCTTATGGCGTGCATTTTCCCATCTGTAACAAAGATATTCAGACATAAATAAGTCAAGAGTGAAGACTCGATGTCAATTAGTATTCATGAGACTTAGGTTATATTGTCAAAATAAATTTTATTATATTAACCCGAAGCAACAGGCTGATATTTTAAAATTTAAATAAATAATTCATTTTCATGATTAGAAATCATAAATTTAAACACTGTTAGTAAAGTAATACAGTATTTAGAATATTGTGCATTGATATTTCTTCTCATTATTGTGTTAGGTTTGAAAATTCAAATAAGTCTATTGAACATTAGAAAAAAGATGAATTATTAATTCGGATTCATAGATAATATTGGTGATAATCTTTGTTTAAATCGCTAATAATTTTTAACATTATAGGAATTTTTTATAAAAAGATATCTATCTGTTGTATAGTGGCTACCAAAGTACTTTTGTTGACGTTACGTGTGTATTACAAGATTCTGTTAAACTGGAACGAGGCGATATTTTCTTAACATTCATTAAAAAAATAATTTATTTTAGTCACAGTTTTATGTTGTTATCTATAAAAAGCCCACCGATCATTTTCTTACTCATAAAAAGTCGAATTTCATGTCAAGAATAGAATTTTTGATTAGTTACTAATAGAATGTTTGGAATAGCATTTTCTGAAATGCTTATTTTTTATGTTCGTATAATAATAAAATCATGCTGTCTCGCACAAATAATTTTTTATAACATTGTTTATCAAATTCACGACTTACAAGTTAGTTATAATATCAATGATAAATTCATGACTTTAGATTCAATATAAATCTTGTTTTTTTTCTTTTATTTGAAATTTTTAACTATTTTTAATAATACTGTATCCTTGTAGAAATGAATTGTTATACGGTATTTTTGTTTTACTAGATTTTAATTTAAAAATTTGTTTTCGTCCACGATAGAATTCCTTAAAGAACTTCAACGTTTTCTGATATTTTTCCAGCTTTAATCTTATTTTTCCGTTTCCTGATGTTGGCCTATATGGATGATTTTAAACCGGTAATCTTTAATCCTTTTCTTTTTGCTAAAAGTTTTAAAGTAGATTTTATTTGAATCTTTTTTAGCAATATTTAATGTACTTTATATAATTAATTTAAATGATCTATTGCTAAAATTTTCATTTGAAATATTGGAGATTTCTGAAGTTGGAATAGCATGCATTTTAATGCGACATTATAATACACAGAGTGGTTCTATTCTTAGAAGAAATAGTTGTGAACGTACGTCATTTTTTATGATCAAATTTTAGTTTCTCGTCCAATACACTTTCAGTTAACTTCAGCCTTCCAGTGCTTCTGAACTTAATATGAAATCATTTTTAGTTGTGACTTTTAAATGTTTGAAAACTTTTAATATTTTTAGTTGTGCCTTCCGAAAGGTAATAAAACTTCAGAAATTTAATGTCCGTTAGCGAAAAATCGAATAAAATAGTTTGACAGAATAATTTGATATATGTTTTCCTTTGCTCTTTAAGAGTCTTCCATGTTGTCTCTCGGATGCTAAAATATAAATATATATCATAAAACTTGCATATTTTATTTTCCCTGGAGTCTTTTCCCTTCACTTTATAACATCTACTTCAATTATGGATATGATTTTTTCATTATTATTATCTGAAAATATTAAATATTCATATAAATTCTTAATAGTTGCTGTAAGTGATATATATATAAGCAATTATAGCTTATTATATTTGCTAGCATTTATTATTAACGAAACATATTATTTAAATCTTGCATAATAGTCATTTAGAAACTGCAATTAAGTGAATATTAATAAATAATTAAAATAAATGTATGGAATTATTATTCATCACCTTTCTCTTTTTGAACCTGAACTTATTGACTAATTACATGAGTATTTTCATGAATTTATCATTAATATATTTTTAAATATCGTGAGTTACATAAGCTGCCATTCTATACAATCTTTGTAGCTTGTTATAGCCTATTATAAAGAGAAATATACCGTATTTATGCATTTTAACAAGATATAGCACAGTTTGGTTTATAAACAGATTTTATAAACAGCTAAAAAATTTCCTGTCATTTATAATACTGCACTGTTTCATTTTTTCAGGAGAGTTGAATTTTTTTAGTTTTTCAAACATATTTTTTTATATGTATTGAATTTTATAATGAAGGATTTCACTTTTATATAACTGAACCAATACACAAACAAGTTATGAAAGAAATGTAATCTTACATTTTTAAGAAATTCTGCAATCTGTAGTAATGAATATTAAAAAAAAAATCGAAAAATAGATAGTTAGATAAACATATATAAAATACCAATATTTTTTTCCCTCAAAAATATTTGAAAATTTGAAATAATTTATAAATCGTTATAAATTCATTTAAAAGTTTTATTGATGATTTCTTTTTATGGCCCCTCGTTATATACGTGATCTTCGTTAAAGAGCTTAAACAGAATTCAAGAGCAGCAAAATCGATTTTAAATTCAGTTCTAAAACATTGTTAAAAGCAAAAGTTAGAGAAAGTATAACTTTATTTCGGACTTTATATTCTAAGAATTAAATTTTATTTTTTAATTTTAGTTAAATTCATGCACAAACTCATTTACGTTTTATTTACTTGCGCATTCTAATTTTACTTTGAAATCATAAGATTGCATATTAAATGTCAAGCAACGTGAATTTTAAATTAATTTTAATTATTTTTCATTTAATTAAACTTTATAGAACAGGAATGACCAAGATGTCGACCGTGTATCCATTTATAGATGCCCTCCACTCTTTGGAAATAAATTTTATCCAATATTGCCTATCTGATCGAATATCATATTTATATAATGCGTCATTAAATGTTTTTAATTTGTAATCTAACGAATTGTTCATGCATCGGACTGCTATAATGGCAGCAGGAATAAACCAACCGGGTGCTAGACCCAGAAGTGAAATAATATGAATAATTCGCGAATCTGAACTCAGTATAGTCTTGAAAATATTCATAAATAAATAAGAGTTTGGCAAATATATTATATATAAATACGCATTTCCTGTATAAAATTCCGAAATTGAATTCTCTCTGTTTGCATAAGACACTGGCACACATTCAATATTAAGTTTTGGAACCTATTTTGTAAGAAAAATATCCATGTATGTGGAAATTGAGAAGTATCTCAGTTCATTTTTCACTTATCTGTGCGAACAGGTATTCTCTTCAAGGAACTATCGTTAATTAAGATGAAAGAAACATCACTCTTGTTTGACACATCAGCATTTGATATCATGCTTGCGAATCGCAATAAATTCTTATGAGCCACAACAAGAAAAATTTACTGCAAATAGGCAGTTCCAAATTTCAGGAACATCGTTGAAATAAAAAATTTTTAATTTTGGGTTGACTTGATCGGCTTTATAAATTCCTGTTTTTAAGTAGTTCACACATTATTTCATGTTCCATTTACATACATTATTTGTACAAAATATATTTAAATTTTTACTTGTTTTTAAATGTTCTCTTTTGATTAATTTAATAGCTTGTGACTCTTAGAATGTAAATGGCTCACATTGTATTATTCTATAGCAAGGATAGAAACCCCTGCTATAGAATAATAAAATGTGTCTTTTATGCAGTAGAAAATATTCAAATATCAAATCTTTGGATAAATATCTACATAAAATCGATTTTATATATAGAAGCAATATTTTCGATCAAAATATGATCAGATTTTTTAATATCATTTTTCATGTAGGTCGAATTTCTAATAATTTATTTTGAAGTAACATATTAAATCTATATAAACGGTCCTGATGGAAAATTTTAAAACTCTCAATAGAGTTAAGTTGTTACTGTATTTTTGAAATACAATTTTATAAATTATTCATTCTTCACGTTATTGTTTTTAATATTTAAATGTACAAGGATAAATCAACATGTTGTATACATATTTACAACTTTGTAAAGGAAAAATTTTTTGAAAAATATTTAATGAAGTACATTTATAAGTATAACTATTTCATCATTCGGTACGTCTTGCAGTTACATTAAATGGAAGTAAAGTTATTAAAAATTGATGACAGATAAATCTTCATAAATGATGAATTGCAAGTATGATTTTGCTGGAAAAAATAAAGTGTTTTTAAACAGTAATGAGTTATATTTTGTCACGTTTATTACGATAGTAATGACAGATATGACAGCAGAAATACATTATTGATAAAATTTCCAGAAATCATCTCTCTGCAATATTCACGTATATTTTTTTCTTACAAATCATCATCTTTTCAATTAAAGTTGAATGAGTCACGATGATTTTTGCTTGTATCGTATTTCTGGATTTTTGTATTATATATATAATTATAATTTTGACACAAAAATTACATAGATTCATGTAATTCTTACATAAAACTATTATATACGAAACGATTTCTGGGTATCATTGAATGCGTTTTGTTATGCAATTTTGTTTTCAATCAATGTTTTAAAAAGAAAATTTTAAAATATGAATAGCATCTTTATAACTTCTATTGAATAGAAAATTTAACGTTATAGAATTTCAAAAATAATTGCAGTAATTTTTTTAAACAATTCGCTATCATAGTCATGTTTAAAATGCCCGAAATCTTTTCAGTGACATCCATATATGAATTATAATCAATACAGGATCCATTTCTTTGCACTAAATTTGTTGATATAATACAATTTTAGAAATTTTATAAAAATATTCGATTTACTAATTAATAATTCTGATAGTAGATAGCATAATTTTATCGTAAACAAATTTCTATGGAGGAGCATGATAGGTTCAAAAATAATTAAAATTTTACACGTGTTAATATATCTCTGCTTTTGAGCATAACATTATTCAAATTTAGTTAAAATAGTATTGCGTATAATAGTAGAAACAAACATGTATCGATTAAATTAATCGATTATTAGATTATGATATAGTGAATTTAGACGAACAAGAAAATTGTATAAGTATTGATTATTGCATTAAATAATTATTAAAACTGTTGCTGTCTTTTTTTATGAAAAAAATCTAAAAAAAATTAAGAAAATTATTTAAGAATTAATATTTTTGATATTAAAATCCAATATCCGTATTTTTATTTTTAAAAACCTGATTTTTTATCTCTGTTGAAATTATTTTTATGGGTTATATATATATTTTTAATAATTATAACATGCAAGATATTTATAACATTTCATTTGGAACTACAAATATATGTCTATAAATAAAATGATTTTTATTTAAAAATTCCAATATCTGTTGGAATATTTTTTTCTAAGCATTTCTGAAATAGAAATACAAAAACAAAGAAAAATTTAAAACTTTTTCTTTAAAAATTTCAATAGCAAAGAATTTTTTAAATGATACACTTTTAATATATATATGTATTTTTTTTATTTATTTATTGAGAAGCTGATATTAAATATATGATTTATGTTATATTTTAAATAAAATAGGATTTGTTTTTTAATTATGAAGAAATTTTTCATAAGCAGTTGCTTATAAAGAACGTAAAAATTTTAACCAAATATTTCCTAATCACTTAAACTAGCGAAAATATCAGTTTCTTCTCTATAAATATTTGTTTGTATAAAAATGATGATAAAATACTGTACATGAAGCTTCTTGTAGATGATAGTGGCATTATAGGTGTTTATCTTGCATTAACAAACATATTTATTCATAAGAAAACAAATTATGTGCAAATTTTATATAGAAATTAATATGCTTACATGATAACGTAGTTTGTAAACTAGCTACTTCAAAAATGAGATTTTTAAATGCTATATCTAAATTTGAATCACTGAACTTTTAAAACTTTTTTTAATGTATTGCCATTATTATTAAAGGAAATTACCTTAAATAAAATTGAAAATTGAGCATTTACTACTGATGATTTTGATTTAAACTATCATTTTTTTTGCAAAAAAAAATTAATTGAAAGATTAGAATTTATATGGAACACACATAGAGTACATAGAGCATCAAATGTATACTTAAAAAAATTTTTATTATTTTTTTACGTTGACAATAAATCGAAATAAATGATTTTTTTTTCGTTAATGCTATCTAATTTTGTAAAATATTTTTTTGTAAAGATAAAATTTAATATAGAGTTTGCATGTTTAGCATATAAACATGTCTAATTGAATTAATACTATATCAACATATAAAATAACTACGTATTAGATAAATAGATTATCAAAATTTGCATTGGAAACGTTAAATATTTATAATTTTAATACAATTAAAAATATTTATTATGAACGTTAACTGTACAAACTTTTATAAATATTTTGTAACATAAGGATAAATTATAAATGCACTTCTTCAGTAGCGGAAGACTTCATACTCGCCATTCCGATATCTTCCCTTAAAGTCCTTCTCAATCTAGTCCTGTAAGAACGTTTTTTTCTAATATAACGAGGAAAACAAAAGCAGAGGAATTTAGTAAATGCTCTTCTAAAGTCTCTACTCCAACAAGCGTAGATAACTGGGTTCATACCAGAATTTAACCAACCTAGCCACGTCACTATCGATAAAACCAGATCTGGTTTTACGATGCACTTTTCGCCACATATCCCAATAAGCACATTGGTGACGAAGAACGGTAGCCAACACAAAATAAAAACACCCATAACAATGGCTAATGTCTTAGCCGCTTTTCTTTCTTTGGCAAGTTTAGAAAGTTTCCTACTGAGAGAAAAACTTTTAAGGTTTTTGTTTGTTATTTTAAACGAAGTAGCTCTATCATATCCATTATCGTGACCATTACTAACGGTGGAGTAAATTGAACGATACGATCCACCTTGGAACATTCCTCCTCTGTGCATTCTCAGTGTTAGTGGAGTTTTGTGATTACCGTTCATTGCTTGCACCTGTTTGCAACCGACTTTAAGACTTCGAGTCTGTTCGGCAGCAGCTCTGTAAATTTTAAAATAAGTAAACACCATCACAGTAAGTGGTCCGTAAAACGATATAGTAGACGAGAAGACTAGATATCCGACGTCGTCGGTGAAAAGACATTCGTAGGGTGGTGGTGGTTCTTTAGACATTGCCCTCCACC
>WUQG02403007.1:0-17276 GCA_011317285.2 Androctonus mauritanicus | reverse complement strand
AAAATAAGCTTATTGTAAAGCTACGGTTTCTATCTGAAAGATTTGGTTTAAAAGTTATTTTATTTATTTATTTTTTTATTATGGCATATAAAATAAAATATATATATAGTATATTTATTATAGTATGTCAACAACCGGATGTTAGGGTTTAGGCATGTTTTAAGAGACCAATTAAAAAAATACTTTTAAAATATTAAAGCTTTAGCTTTTGTCATCTGTTTACTTGGCAGAAAATTCGATCTTTGTGAATGGACAACTCCATCCAGCAACTCTAATCTGAACAATGAATATGATACGATATTATTCACAAACTAAGAGTCCAAATGAAATCAGTCTCTTCGAAGTCGGCCAATAAAAGAATGGATTATTTCGCCGCTTAGTATCTGGCAAAGAAGGAAAGCAGCAAGAAAATCAGAAGAATGGAAAAATAGAATCGGGATCGCTTGGAAAACGAGTAGCGGGACTAGGATTTGATCTCAGATTCTTCAGATTGGATGCTATCATTTTTTCGTGCGCTCATTTGGCTGATAAATCAGATTTACATTTTCAATAATATAAGATTTATCACGTTATTTTCGCTATTGGAGTTTATTCTTCCCTGATCGCTCTTCAACACTTTATAATGACTGTTCTATTCATTTGCATTCTGGAGTATCCTGACTCAATAGATATTTTTCAGAAAGAGTTCAGATCTGGTTCATTGAATACCATTCTTCTCCATCTTTGACGATCCCATTGTGAATATGGCCAACCCGAGATGGGATCCTAATTTACCGTTTGTCTCAAACCCATTGATGCTCATACCTGACTTGATTTATAGCGTTAAACTATGACAAACAAACAATAAGCTAGAATTGAATGATATATATTAAAATGTGATGTTAAAGACACAAAAATCTCTATAAATCAATTGTATAATATTTCCATTTAGAATTTTTTTTATATGTCATTTTTTTGTCAACAGATGACGCTACTTTGAAGTCAGTAAAAGTACTACGTGACGGAGCGAAACAATCCTTTCCACGGGCTGCCCACTTCTATGGAGGAGTCAACCGAGTTGTGGGCCCGGACACATGCTAAATATTTCTAAGAGGTAGGATCTGAGACTCGAGCCCGAATTCTCCAGAATGGAAAGACCAAATGTTTCCACGCAGCCAATCCGGCTGACTATTTTTCATCATTTGCTTTAAAATTGTAATCAGAATTATATAAAAAAAAGTGATTTGGTGCCATTATGATTATAAAATTGGAGAAAACGAAACAAATATTTCGAAATAATTTTGAATTTTAATTAATTCTCAATCATTAAAGAGATCATGAAAATTTATTTTCTATATGTTTAAAAACACCTCTAAAAACAAGATATGAAACAAGTTACAATTAATATTTACTAAATATAACTACGGTATTAAAATGATTTTTGGGATAAATGGTAGTGATCAAATTTCTATTCAAAATTTCGCACAAATCTATGATGATGATAAAAAATTTTTTTGAATAAACCAAGAACAAATATTATTCCATAATTGATAGTGTATCTCGGTTTGCATATTCATAACAATATATATTATTTACGAAAAATTCTTTTTCAGATTATTTTTCAAACTTTTACTAATAAAATTTTTATATAAACAACTTACAAAATAATTTTCTTCTATAAATCGTGTTATATAAAACGTCAATAAAAATATATTATTCAGGATTCGGGATGGAAAATTGCTTACACACGTATAATTTTAAAATAAATTTATTATCTAAGTTAACAAAATTGTTTTGCAAAATTTCTAGAAATCTTTTTTTTTTCTTGTATGAAGTAATTTAAAGATAACTTATAATGTATACTCCTTATTATATATAACTGTACATTAAATTGATTAATGACTCACTCATTATTAAAATAGGTTATAATTTAAGAACACATCATCTCAACTTCTATCGGAGAGATAAGACTTTGTTGCAGTCCAAAGTCTTCAGCAGTTAGTGCACAGGACGCATTCAACACAGATGGATGTACTGAGATACCAATTATGTTTGGGGAATCTTCAATTGTGGTTTTCTTGTAAGTGCCTTTTGTTTAACTTGTCGATATACCTTTTGAACTTTTTAAGTCTTCCTTTATTCTATAACTAATTAATTGATTGACAAACTCGTTTGACTCCGATTTTTTTCAATAATGACATTTATTATAGTAATCATTGGTGACGATATATGCAACGGATATATTAATCGTGTTTAATTTTTTTATTACTCTATATAAAGTTTACATAATTTCCATGTGCTGTTAGTAGGCAAAGATTGACTTCGATTTAAAGACAAGTTTATTTTATTGAAAAAAAACTTTTAAAATTTCGAACATTATACTGTAAATTCATTATTAATCATTTTTTTGTTTTTATCCTTAATGATTTGATATACAAAATCAGATAAAATCATTCTTGGATAAAATATTCCAATGTCAAGGCTGAAAGAGAACTAAGTCTAACCTTGACCTTCATCAATTTTAAAATAGTTAAAAAAAATTATTTAACTTTAACTATGTTCACTTTTAGGGATGTAAAATGAAAGATTTATCTTAAAATAATTATTTCTTAACTCTAAGCAACAATTGATTTATACTGTTACTATATGAAACTTTAAGGCTTACAACAGAGGGATATTTCATTGATATACTGTTATCTTTGACTGTAAATTCTTTGAGAGAGATAAGTTGTTGCTTTGATGTATTTTAAAATTATTAAAATTACGCCCACCTTGTAAACATCTTTACGATTTCAAAATATTCCGGAAGATCTTTTTTAGCTGTTTCTTTCACGAAGACATATTTACTTCTATAAAAGAAAAGAAAATTTATTTTATAGAAGTAATTTATAAACAAACTTTTATAAAAAAATTTTAGTCGGTTTTAGTAATTTTCTAATATATGTAGACATTTAAACTTATTCTACATTTCACAAGTAAATCTTTCGACGATGATTTTTTTATTAGTTTTAACAATGAACTTTGTAATTTTTACAGATAATATATTTATGGTGTACACACAAAACTATAATTAGAATTTGATATAATTTTATGTAATCATTCATAAATTTATGCAGTAATCCTATCTTTGAGTAATTCATATATAATTTTCTGTCTGTCTGTCTTACTAAAATGTTTTTTCGAAACTGTTAATCAATAAAAAATATTTTTCAGAGCCATTTTTGGAGGCAGTACCCTTCTTTTATTCCTTTTCTGCTTTTGTTGTCAGAGAAAATCTGATAATTCAACAACAGAAGTCCTTCCTGAAGTTGATAGCGTAAACCATAGGGTGAGAAATTTTGAAAAATATTTTTTATAATTGTAATATATAATTTTATTGATACCTAATTAACTAAGTTATAAAGATATTTTTATATAAGCGAAAAGTAATTTCTCTCTCTTAACGAGTCGGTTGAATGACTCCGTAAAAGCGTGCTTCACCTCCATCTGAGGACTCCGGCTCCATACCTAGATTTTATCAGGTGAAATCCAAGTTCGGTATGTCGAATCTCGTGACCAATTCTACTAGGAATATGAGTGATCCAGGTGGGCGCTGGTATAGCCTTGCCGCTTATTAATCTTTACTTGGAAAAGATATAAGATTAAGTGTACTATATGAAATATTTGTTTGCTTTTTATGATTACGAACAACCAATATCGGTTGGCACCATTTGTGCTGGCCTATATATTTTTTCCTTGTATGGTTTAATGCCATTTCCCACGCTGTGGGATCAGCTCAATGAGCGAGTCCCAGATCACCTTGAAAAAACATGAGGGTGAGGAACCCGATTCTCCAGCTGGAAACAGTACACTTCCTCTGCACGTGATGCCGACAATATTGAGATTCGTCCACTGGACGGCAGCGGTAATTGCTTGCTGTGCTTCCACACTGGAGAATTCCAGTCCCACACCTCTATTTTTCAGAAGAGTCCGGACTTGGTCGCTCATCCATTCGTGATATGGGATTACATAATGTTCAAAATGCCAAGTACGCTTCCTTTTATATTACAGCAAGGATCTTTGTACTGCACGCAATTTTTAGTAATTAAAATCGCTTATCAACTCTGAATAGAGTTCGACATAAATAGATAAAGTGCACGCTATATAGTGTGCGTATAGCCAGTGCTGTATATATTTTATATATAGTAAACTCTTGGGTATACCATATAGTAGTTAAAATTCGAAATCACTCGAGTATAAAAAGTATCTTAATAGAATCACGAATAAAATTTATCATTTTTATGTTAAAAACAATAGCGTCAGTAATTAAAAATCTGTAATATCGTAATTTTTTTGCCTATTACTAGTCAGTTGGCAATATTTATCAGAACAGAATTTCCAATATCTTATCCAATTTTTTGAATTACAAATTGATAAATTTAAAAACCTGACTGCACATTTATGAAGTTTTTTTTTTTTCTTTTTCCTTTTCAATTTTCTGATTAAAAAATGTAAGGAAAAAATTTTTAAAAATTAAAAATAGCAATTTTTTATAATCAGAAAAATAATAATAATTTGGATGCAATTTTTTAGACTAATTGAAGGAATGTTTAATCAATATAAGTATGCATTTTGGGAATATTTCTTAACAGTATATCTTTTTCCTTTTAGATTTTAATTTCTAATTTTATATAAGTCAACGTTTTATATCTTATTTTAATTAACACAAAATGACCAAGTAAATGCCAATTTGTCATTTTATTTAAATATTTTTTTGTTATTTTAAAAGTGTTGCATAAATATCTATCTACAAAAGAAATCATTTTTGGTAGACAGAACATTTACATAATATAGAATTTATATATTGAAATATTTTATGGAATGAGTTTTTATTTTTTAACAATATTTCAGATTTATTTAATCATATTATTTGCTATATCATATCAGATTTTAATCTCTCATGAAAATATTATATACATTGATACGTAATTAATAAATTATATATTTTTAGTACAGTACACTATGTAAATATGATTTGGCAAAAAATAAATCATTAGTATGAAATAAAATTATTCTTATTTAGATGGAGGTTCTAATCCACTCATTTTTCATTTTTAGACAATAAGATAACACTTAGTGTTTATGGAATTTGTTTTCTTTTTGGCTAACTTTGTTTCAAATTCTGGTTTCTTTACTCTGAGTCAAATAACAGGAAATAATTTAATGCAATTAACAATGATATTATTTAAATATTTTATGAATCATTTTATAACTATATATAAATTAATATTTTGTGACTAAGAATAAAATAATGTTAAAAATAAGTCTAATTTATAATTGTTTATCTGGAAAAAAGTTTTTTTACATGTACTTTGATTCTTAAAATATTTAATAAGAATTTGAATAATTTAAAAAAATATGAATAAAAGATTTTTGTGAAAAAAAAATAATATACAAATTTGCAATTTCATTATTTTTTTTTCATTCTTAATTACATGTATTTTATAGTTTTTTATATAATATAAATTTTATACTAATTATCTTATCATAATCTAACTTTAAATGGGGTAATTGTACTTTATGATGTCATAAACATGTTGAAATACTAAACATAGGTTAGAGAAATGTCATTTATTTATAAAAATAACCTAACTGCAAAAACAGGAAATAAGATAAATGAAAAATTATCTGACCTTCAGTTTATTAATCATTTCTTTAATAAATTAATTGAAATTATGAATGTAAATTATTATTATATAATGATTCAATATGTATTTTAGGAAGAATTGGTGACTGTACAAATGGTACCTAATTCTGTTCAATCAGTTGGTTCGTCCTCTCCTCCTCCACCTTATCACAGAGTTATCCTATGCAAGAGAGATCAGAATCCACCTGATTACGAAGAAGTTATAGGAAGTGTACCCAGTGTGAATTTCATTTAATGTAATTGAAATTTAAATGTATATAATTCAAATAAGTTCTTATATTAAGGAATTATAAAAAAAATTTCCCAATGTTAGATCTGAAATACTGTCAAGCTTTTTGGGTAGATCACAGATGACAAAGATTTTATAATTAATAGTATTAATTCTTTGTAGTAATAGTTTTTCATATATGGTAATAACAATAATTATTTAATGTATATTATATATACATATTGTATATAATTGTTTGATTATTCTAATAATAATGTAAAGAATAAATGCATCAGTTATTAAAATATATTCATTATATATAATCATTTCAGTTTGTTTTTATATCTTTAAAAACATTTAATTCATATTTCTTTACTGAAAAATAATTAAAATAGTAAAAAATATGCTTACTACTGTATTTTTTAATGAACATTTAAATATTACAAATTTAATATATATTAATATTTTATTTATATTTTATGTTTAAAAAATAACAAAGTAATGTGTAATCAAAATTAACAATGTAAATAAATATGAAAATATAATATGAAGTTAATTCAGATTTATCAAATTTATTAAAATATTTGTTTTAGAACAAAATTTTTAAATTTAATTAAATTTATAAATTGAAAATTTGTATGTATATAGGTTCCTAACTTATTAACTTGAAATATTATTTTATCAAAAAAAAAAAAAAAAACAGCGTATATCACATACAAAATAATTCATCTGTTATTCTGATTTCTTGAATTAAGAAGAAATTAGGTTATATATAAGTTTATGTTAAGTATTTTGCAAAATCCTATTAAAAATCTATGAATTTATTTTGTTACTATTATAACATACATCACCAAAATTGATAATGTATTATAATTTCAATGTTTATTTGTAGATACTCATACTTTATAAGGAGGAATATATATACAGTATTTCTAAGATAACTAGTTTTAATAACCTGAACTTTCCAATGTTATATAATAATGAATAGGGAGAAGATATAAAAGTTAGAAACTGAATTTATATGAAATTATAAGCTATATAAATTCCAAATTTAAGTAGCTTTAAATATCATTTTGAAAAGATACATATTTTCAACAAACTAGGAAATGGAAAAATGTAGTAGTTCTGTTTCACCTGACAACTAATCTAATGTAAAGAGCTGAAGATATTTGTGATATGTATTATTATTATTATTATTATTATTATTTATTATTATTTTTATACAGTTTGCATTATTAAAATAGATAATAAAAACTGATAATGTTTTTATATTAAAGAATTTGAAACTGCTAAGCCAATAAAAATTAAGAACCTAGTCATTTTATATAAAAGTGTATATATATATATATTTCTTATTTCATTTTAAATAAAATCACATATTTAATTCAGAAAATTTTGATAACTGACAAACTAATAGACTATCTGTAATATAGAATGTCTTTTTGTTTAATTTTTAATCATAAAAAAAACTGATAAAAAATAATCCTTTCATACTTATGACCATTATTTTCATGAAAGTTGATTGGAAATACAGCTCATATTTGTATGTGTTATTCAGAATTCTTATATGATCCAAAATGGAAAGAGAAATGTCAGATTTGTAAGTTTATAGTTACATTGGAGATGAACATAGTTCAAGTAATATCATTTTTCACTTTATAATTATTTTTAAATAATTTTTCTATTGAATATTTGAAAAAAGTGCATATAAATATCAACATTAGAAATTAGATTCTTCCATTTTCATAATGAATTTTGATGTTTTTAGAGTATGAAATAACTTTTCAAAAATAAAACACCATTTTTAACACTACATTTATAAAAATAAGGATTAAACTTACAATCTAATAGGTTTCAGGAAGCACCATTAGTGTGAGGATATCTTATTTATAATCAGTCAAACAAACATCCACAGTACCTTATTTTGTATAAGTAATAATATGCTAATTCATGATTTAAAATTTTTTAATCAACAACTATTGCTTAATGCAATAAATAAAATAAATATTTATATACAGTTTGTGGCTTGAAAAAATAATAGAATTTTATCAGAATTTAAAATTAGTATTTCTAAATTTTATCAGGATACTTGTTTGAATGGAAAGCTTTGTATGGATTTTTTAATATGATGACTTATTTGGCGGTATAACTGAATAACACAAAGCAAGTTTGAAAAAATTCAGCTGGATTGAAAAAATATAATTTCTGAAATAATAACATTTTTATAATATAAATTAATCTCTCTAAATATGAAGTTATTTTATAAATAATTATGCGTGTGAGAATAAAGGTATCTTCAACAATATGCACCATATAGTATATTTATATGCAAGTTTGAGTTTTAAATGGTAGTAATAAAAAGTATATATAATTTAGGTATAAAATTTCTAAAATTAAAAAGAAATTAATTTTTAAACAACTGATTTTTATGATCAAAAATTCTTGGCTAATATTTCTAATAAAAATTTAGATTTTTCCATTTTTTTGCAAAATATTGATAAATTTATGATTAATTTTTTTTTATTGTAATAAAAAAATTAAAGTATAAAATTAATTTAATTATGTGATGGAATGTATATAGAATACTCCCAATTAACAGGGATTAGTTAGGAAATTCAAATTAAAATATTGCAATAATTTCTTGCTGCAAATTAAAGCATTTCTTGTTTTCTTTTTCAATAAATAATATACGGTATATACAAATGTTTTTATATGTATGCAATTTATGTATTTTTTAATATTAAATATTTATATAGGTATTCCCTGATGTACATACATCCACCTTCTATAAATCCAAACTTTATGCAAAAATTTTCCAATTTTTTTTTTTTTGTTTTTTAAGGTATATAGCATAAAAATTTGTTGCATTTGTAAGATACAAATCTGAGCATGTTGATTTACAACATTTAAAAGATTATATTACTGATATAATATCATACTATGTGACATGATCTTGCTTTCAGTCAGAGAACAATATGATACCATAATAATCCATAAAATATTAAAAAATCAGAATAATGGACAATACAGGTATTTCTCTGTCTTCTGGAAATAATTGAGATTGAAAGGTTTTTCATAATTCAGATTTTTCCAAGTCAGAAAAGTAATTTTTAACAAATTCTGAAGTAAAAACTTCCAGAGTTAGTGGATTACTATGATTGCACCTATACTACATTATGGTGTCATATTGCTCACTGACTGAAAGCAAGACCATATCACACAGTATGATATTGTATCAGTAATATGATCTTTTGAATGTTGTAAACCAACATGCTCAGACTTGTATTTTACAAATGCAACAAATTTTTCTGCTGTATACATTAAAAAACAGGAAAAAAAATTGGAAAATTTTTACATAAGTTTGGATTTATAGAAGATGAATATATATGCACATCAGGGAATACTTGTATAAATATTTAATATTAAAAAATACTTAAATTACATACATATAAAAATATTTGTATATATATTATTTATTGAAAAAGGAAACAAGAAATGCTTTAATTTGCAGCAAGAAATTATTGCAACATTTTAATTTGAATCTAATTTTGATTGTCAATTATCTAAGATCTAATAAAGAAATGAATTATCACTAATTGAAAGATAGTGGGTTTAAGATAAAAAATTGATAATTAAACATCATTTCCAGGTTGTGGATTAACTCTGGTTAATCCATAACTCAGATAATCAGGAGTCTGCTATATATTATCTCAGAATATAATATAATCACATTAATATCTAAATCTTTTATCAGATTGTTTTAACTTCAGATTTTTTTTATAAAATTACATAATGTTTCTCATTAAAATAAATTTTTAATGAACAAAAAATACAATATTAATAATAATCTATTAACGTTAATATGAAAGAAGGGCAGAATAAAAAATTTTCAAAATTACATTACTTATATAAATTCATCTTACTAATTTTATAACTTATCAAATAATAATAATAAAGAATTTTATACATTAAAATATACATATGCTTGTTTATTATTTCTATTGTTTTATTAAAACTGTACACAGGGATTTCAGTTTTTCTTTTAATCTTTTAACTTGCACATGAAATACATATCTAAAAAAAGAAAGAACTCAAATACAAATAATAATAATAATTTCAATTAATAGAAAATCATTTGTAATTTCTTTATAATTAGAAAATTTTATTATGCAAATAATATATGAAATCAATATCAAAACAATATACTACAAATTATTTAAAAAATCAATTTTATCATATGCCATTTTTTGTATGTATATAGTTTAATAGAAATACAGTTGTTTCACAAATCCTGTCATTATCCTACATTTATCTATTGATAATAGCAATAGATAATATGTTGAAAATGTAGCTAATAATTTACAAATTTTTCTGAATCAACTAATCATTTCAATTTTTCCCTTATTTTTGATATATTATTGCTTACTTAGATTAATAAATAAAGCAAATATTTGACTAATAATGATTAATTTTGTAAGATTTGAAATTATCAAAAAAAAAATATATATATATATATATATATATATATTTGCAAAGTGATTTTTATTATTAAGTATTGACAAAATTTTGTGATTAAATTTAATACTTATCTTTAAGAGATTTATGAAAAACTGAATATATTCAATACATTTATTTCAAACAACAAACAATTTGAAATTATACATTTGAATTATAATCATTATAAAACTTAGAGTATAGAAGTAAAAAATTTCTTTCATATATATGAGCAATATTTTATGTTCATACAAAATTTTCATATGTTGTTCGAATAAAGAGATTAAAATTTACGAATTTAATTTGTTCATTCACACAAAATATTGCTTTTATACATATAGCATACACAAATTTAATTATTATTATATCTAACAACAATTCTAACTTTCAATAAAAATTTTTACAAAAAAACAATTCCAATATTATGATGCTCAAAGATATAAAAATCTGAAATAGGATCACAATTCTTCTATATAGTTAAATACAACAATTATTAAAAGTTTAATAATAAAATATCAGCAACAACCTTAAATATTTAATAAATGTTTTATCTATACAATAGAATTCCAATAATTTGGCAGCTGATAGTCTGATAAAACTAGTTCAGTACAATACTTGGCAGGTCAAGGTTTATTGTGAGTAAATTTTACCTGTTATTTTAGTCCAATACACTATTTTGAAAGCTGCTGACTGCCATCTCTCTTTAGTATGCTTTATTTATCTACCTAATATCTTGAATTATTTTAATCATCTAACTAAACTAATTTTTTCCCAAGTGAACAACAATATACAATTCACAAAGTACGTAATTATTGTGCATTTGAGTTTTCTACATCTTTTATGGTTCCATAATTCAACATATTCACTGTGAATAATTCATGTCTCAATAATAATGTGTTACAGAATTTTCTAAGTCCAAATTTTAAATATAAAATTATGAATGAATAGTAACAGCTATATAATTGATAGCTATTCAAAACTATCACTTATATTCATGGGAAACTATAAATTTATACTGAAACATTCTAAATTTCAAAAGTTTGAAAAAAATTTTCAATGCAAAATTAATTTTACTAAAGATCAGATGGCCATCAAAAACTTGGCATTTTCACCAAGTTTCTGATGGCCATCTGATGATGATCAATATCAATTTCAGATCCTATCATTTAAATTTTTTTCAGAAGCATCTAGTCAGTTGGCTGATCTTATGAGTATTGATCAGTCCATGAGGTCTAAAATAACTATTACTATATATACATTATTTGTAAGATTTGGCTTTATAAATATAATAAAACTAACATATGAATAAACCATAAAAAGATCTCATTGATAAAAAGATTACCTACTAATTATCATTCAGAAAACTTGGAAGTTTAATAAATTGTTTTTCAAACGTAAATATTAATCCAGTCTATAAGAATACACTATCAGAACTGCAAATTCAAATAAGGTAAGAGAATTAAATGATTAGAATTTAAAAATAATTTTATATATATAAAATTATTTATATATTGAGTAGTAAAAAACAAATACTTAAACACTTTATATTAATGAAAATGATTTAATATTCTCAACAATATACTGAAAATCTAGTTAAAATGAATGTCATAGGAATGGAATAATTGTTTATTATAAACATTATTTTTTATATCCAAGTACATAAAAATATCCATATGTATATAAATTATTTTATATAAATACTTTTTTATTATTATTATATTTATCTCATTTAATTTCTCTATTTTCATTCTATTTTTGTAACTTTGAAGAATAAAAAGGAAAGATTATGCAATATTTTAATCAAATATTTTATAAAAATAGATTTTTAGATCAAATGTAAGAAAAAACATTAATAATAAAAACTAGGTGTTTCCTTATACTTGAATTCAAAATTAAAAATTAATTTTTATGAGTCCATTTATTATTGGAAGTCTTCCATCCTACTTATGGTTCGTAGCATTTTAAATGCTGTTTATACAGGTGATCACTGATTTATTATCAATTCAAATTACTTCACTATTGTAAATATGAATAGTAGTAATCAGTAAATTTTGGATTGGTCAATGCAATTCCTTAGGTTTAAGTCCCTGACCCAATATTCTGATATATGGAAAGAATTCTTTTTTTGTATCGAGGTCTTTTAGTTTTGTGTTCATTATGTTTTTTAAAATAACGTCCTAATAAATAATAATAGTGAAAAATCAATAAAATTTTAGGCATTTATAATTTATGACTATTCTCACTAGTGAGGGCGGGGTTCAAATTAAACCATACTAAATCAAGGATTATTTGTATTTGCAATTCAAATATCTGCTGTATCATTTAAAATTTTTCCACAAACAGTAATATAAAACTCAATTTTAAAGTGCATTTAATATTTATAAAAATTCTTTTATTTCTGTCTTAAATTAAATTATAATATAAAAAAAATATCTTATTTTCCCAGACACATTTATAACATGCAGTTTATATACAACGTAAAATTTCTTTTGTTCATGTACTATGTAATATTGTTTTTCTATTGATTTTTAGCATAGAAATATACTATTATCTACAAAAAATACAATATATTAATGACCAGGAAGCAGCATTGACAATTTAGTATTTTTAATGCTAGATTTAGTTTTTTCAGAAGCTAACTTGGAAATTTTTAAATTTGCTTTTAGCTTGAAATTTGTTTTTTTTATTTGAAGATTGGTTTTTTCTGATTTCATTTTAGTTTTTTTTTAAATTTCTTTTATTATATTAATCATTAACTATGTCTAAACAGATCAATGACAGTCTAATCAAAGCAGAAAGAACTATATTCTATATAATTTGGCTTATTCTGTAAGCAATCAGAAGATTATTATTCCACCTCAATTCTTGCTCATTTTATTCACATTTCATGCATGATGTCATGAGAAATTGAAATTTCCCATTATATTTAACAGAGATGTGAACAGAATGACCGATAACAAAGAAACAAGGCTCAATATTATTTTTCTTATTTTAAATTTCAAGACTTGACAAGTATGTGTCAATTGGAGTTCATTAGCATAACTGAATCATTTGGGCAATGAGCGAGAAAAGTTCATTTATACAGCTGTATCATTTGAGCATCTGGCTCATTTGTGCAATCATCACTATGTTAACAATAAAAATTAAACAATATACTCAAATGCAAATTTTAAAATCCCAAATCTTGGAATAAAATAAAACAAAATATTCAATTTCTTTAAAATAGCAAATAAATGATTGAATTTTAATCATTTCAGTGTAGCAGAATAAAGTCCCATACTTTAAATTTTGAATGCAAGAAACTCATTAATATTTGCATTACATATACAGTCAATTCTTGTTATTCATGGATTTGTACTCGTATTCGACTACTAACACACAAAGTAAAGGATGAAAATGTTGGGAAGAAAGATTTGCAGGAACTTAAAATTCTGTATTTCCCATAAGCATAATGGTTCAGTATTTGCAAAGAATTTACAGAACATAATTACTGTGAATAACAAGAATAGACTGTATATCATCTTGTTGGCAAAAACTAATTATGCTAGGACATTGTTAACATTATGTTAAAAGAAGCTTTTATAAACCTTGTGTTAATTATTAATTTTTGGATACAGTGTTTGATCTATAATTAATTTAAAAATTATACATAAATTAAAATTCTATTATATGTTATATTCAGATTACTATATATTGTATATATGTTCTATAGATTTATATGTATAACTACATTAACTACACTTCCTTTTAACTACAACTTCCTTTTCTTTATCCATCTGCTAATTTTTTTTGTTTGATGTAGTGAAAGATCCTAGCTTATATAGTCTATAATTCATGTATTCAGGGTATAGCATGGCATCTTGCCCAAGGTTATAAGTGAAAGCCCCAATGCAGTGGCAGTGGAGAAAGAAGTCTTCAGTACAGCAAAGTTGACAGCAGCTACAGGTCTCTTCTTCAGGAAATAATATGGAGAATTCTTAATATCTGTTTCTAAAGTTATGAGAAATTACATAAGACATCTGTTTCTCATGACAGATGGCCTGATTAGGCTCCAGTCCTTATCATGGTTAAACATGAATCTTGGAATCCTCAGACAGTATCAGCCTCAATATAGTATTATGCACAATCAAAACAAGATTAATCTGCCATGCAATCTGACTTGTCATCAATGTAACTAAAGTATACTAAATGTTACATTTTACAATATAACTTTAGTATACTTAATCATATTTTTGAACAGAATATACTGGAAGTATATATCTTTACATCTAAAGAAATCCAATGTGGCAATCTTTATATAATGCAAATTTTAACTCATCTCAGAAATTATATTAATGTCTAAATATCATGTTCAACCATAGCTTATCTTTTCAAATAAAAATTTAATATAAGTCTAATAAAAACGTTGGTCTTTTATTATTAATCTAAAATGATTGCTAAATAATCTGGTTGTACAAAATGGGCCCGTTGCTCAATTGAAATAAAAACTAGTAATATTAATAATGTGTTCTCATGGTTATGCAAATGACTGGTAAAGCAATTACAGAACCATGGAATGAGTTCAGTTGCACGTATGAACTATACCAATATATGTCAAGTCTTAAAAAGCTCAAAGAATTTTTATATTAATAAAAATACTATTATTGTTATAACAAAATTAATGATATATGTATTTATAATACATTTACATTAATTTTAATTTCCTTACAGAAAAGCTTTTTGAATAAAAATTATTTTTTGTACATGAAAAACATTTTTAAAATTTTAAATCTTGAATTAGCTACCTTGTGAAATTGTGTAATAGCTTCAAAATTAATATGCACAAAGAATAGGGAGTAAGAAATGTTCTTCTTAATACTATATTTGAATAATTTTTAATGTATTTCTCTTAAAACATCTTATAAATAATCAAAGTACAAATACAGATAATTTATTTAGAATTAATTGACTCTTCTAGGTATAAACTTCATGTTAAATGAACATCTTAGTATGTATATAAAAAAAACAAAAAATTCTAATTACAACAATGAACTAATTATAACAAAAGTATTTAAATAAGATAAAAGCAAAATCAAATACTGTATAGTTAATCACAATCTGTAATTTTTCATTTAATTTTGAATGGCATTTATATTTTTATAAAATAGAGATTTTATCCCCAAAAACTTTGGAAGTAAAATTATATCTCAAATAAACTAAAATTTGACAAAAATGTATTTCTTGAAACATTAATTTATTGCACAAAAATCTAGCTTTTTTTTTCATGTCAAAATATTTTTTTAGAACTTTGTTTGGCTTATTTTTTGGTTATGAGTTGGTAACACTGCATAGACGACAGATCCTGGTGATTGCTATTCCTTTCAACTTCACATAGCTTTTTTTGAACATTTTGATTTTTCTTCTCTGTCTTAACTCTCTATTTGAATAATAATTAAATGGAGACTTATTTTTAGCCTCCATTTATCCAAAACTTCTCTTGACAGTTGTTAGTGACTATATACTTTAATAAAAAATCAAGATAGAAAATTATTTAAAAAGAAGAATATTTTGTGATTAAATCAGGTAATTACTTAAATAAATTATAAAATATGATATTATAACAGAAATATATGATAAAAGTTGTGTGTGTGATGATTTATGAACGACTAAAACAATTTTTATGTTTAACATAATACTATATAATAAAAATAAATATTGTAAGCAAATTTATTACTTTTGTATTACATTTCAAATTTTCTTTTTTGAAAATATATTCTGTATACAAGAATAGCTCACTTAGTATAGCTTCATTTAATATAGGATTCACTATAGTGTAGTTTATAAATTTGCTCCCAAGGATTAAGTAATACTAAGTGTAGCAGCAGTGTTAATTGTTATACCTACTAATTGTTACCTATTATAAGATTATTTCCTAAAATTTATTTCTTAAAAATTTATAAATATTGTAATTTACAACTATTTGGCAGATGATGGACTGCAAAGACACCACTAATTTTACATATAATAAAAATTAGAATGTTATTTTTAAAATTGTTTAGCTATAAAAAATACATTGGTTATCCAAAAATCAACTTCCAGCAGGTTCATAAACAAAACTTAGTTGTATTGGCAACTCAGTATTTCTGCATGTGCAATCAGTAATCAATTGACTACTTCCATACAATCGGTCAAACCATTTCATCTAGTGGTGTTTTGTAGCAAGCAAGTAAACATAGCCATCATCATCAAAACTCCTGCCAAATGTGAAATGCTGTTATTCAATTTTCACAAACTGAAGCACACAGTATGGCTGAAAGTCATTGGAAGATATGTAAGGTGAATGAACAAAATTTCATAAGTGAAAGGTGTGTAAGAGAATGGTTCTTTTCTATGACAATGTGTGCTCACATATACCAGCATGATACAAGGACTAATCAAACAATTCCAATGGGAGTTGTTTGATTAGTTTCCTTGTATGCATGCTGGTATATGTGAGCACACATTGTCATACAATCTAATCTCACACCAAATAATTTTCATCTATTTGCAAAGATGAAAGTGCAATTGGGAAAACAACAGTTCCAGGTCAACAAGGAATTGATGAGCAGAGTAAGGAGTTGGCTGGATTTGTTTATGATATGAGCATACAAAAAGCTTATCAGTCTACTGTACTTTTTTTAAAACTAAGTCTCTTTCTTTCATAGAATGGCACTTTGAGGCAGACTTCTTTCCTTTTTCTTCTACATAAGTTGTGCAATGCAATGACAAGTGCCTCAGTTCACATGGTGAATATGTTGAGAAGTAGTGTAGATATGTAAGAAATATATATATACAGTCAGACCTCGTTATATGATCACCCTCTTATAAGGTCACCCCGCTGATATGGTCATTTTTGGAAAGTCCCTGCCAACCTAATAGGAAATCTGTGTA
>WUQG02402996.1:0-17277 GCA_011317285.2 Androctonus mauritanicus | reverse complement strand
TATATAATACTATAAAACTGTTTGAATTATTCATGTTTTTTTAATTTAATTCCTCTCTTTTCTCTTAAGCGATAAAAGTCACATTTTCTGCCCAAAAAACTAAAGCTTTTATTAAAATTTTATAAATTGAAATATCCATAACTACTTACAATTTGTAGATAAGTTAATAACACAACAAATAAATCTTTTAACAAACCCGTTAGCACGTCCTTTACAGCGGTTAGCAAAGAAATTCAGATATTATTTAAATTCGTTGAGCTCATTTAATAAATTTTTTAAGTAAAAACTAAATTTTGTTTAAGTTGTGTAAAATTGAACATTATACTGCGAATTGATTTGTTTGAAAGCGAAATAGAGATATGCCATTTTCTTTTACTTCTTTTACAGTCTCTTCTGTTATAATAACTTCTCTTCATCTCAATTAAGAAAAATAATTTAAATCTACTGTGTAATTAATAAAATTGTTCAATTAGTTATTATTTTACAATTATAGCTTTTAAGACGAACTAAGACTCTCGACAAAAGTTAGGGAACCAACAGGAACACGTGAACAAATTAAAAATTATGTTAGCGGTCCGCGAAATTTTAAACTGCGAATTTAGTGGTCCTCAGTATCTAAAAGGTTGCCGACCGCTGCTTTATACATGTCCTTCAAAAAGGGATTGTTTGAAACTTGATTATTGTGTTTGGCTATCCAAAAAATTCAGGTTATTAGTTTCGTTTTTTGGTAAGCAATTTCTCACAAAACGATGTAGTCCTGGCAGAAAAGCACTTAATTTGTGTCACCAATCTGAAATAGCAGTGTCATCTGTATGTATTACGTCACATAAATCTAATCGAAAAAAACTCGTGCAATTACATTTCATTAAAATAAAACTAGTGCATCATAGTATATTATATAGTTACGAAACGAGAGTTACTTCCTATTATCTGATAACATAGCCTATTGTTCTCATTTTCATTTTTATAAAGAGCGTTGGGGGCCACAAAAAATCACATCGAGGGCCACATGCGGGCCGCCAGTTTGACACCCCTGATCTAAGGTTTTCATATGGTGCATTGAAAAACAGATCATCCCATATAGAGTCATTTAAGTAAATCTGGAATTTTTTAGGCAGAATTTCTGGCAAATTCTGCATTGGCTATAATTTCAATCAACATGGAAATAATTAATAATTGATGAAATAGCAGCTTCTACTTCAATAAGTTATGAATATGATCAGAGGACAGCCATTATTGAATCACTTTGTGTAGGAAAAATGCCAAAGGAAATCATTGCATGGTTTGGCTACAAGAAGCCAAGAGATTCAGCGAGTCTAGCACAGAGGAACTTCTGACCAAGCCATACACAGAAAGCAATCTGATTGCAAGAGGAGTGATGACTTTGTCTTCAAATTGGAGGAGAAGATCAACCAGAATCCTTGTAGAGCATGGTTGACTCGACAAAAGAAACAGGTGTGGCAAGGTCAACAGTCAGTCTGGCAGTGCAGAAGGATTTGGGGTACAAATCTTCTGTCCTCAGGAACCAACAACTGTTGACTAAAAAGAACGAGATTGATTGGAAAATGGCCACCATATACTGCCATTTTCTGATAGCAATACTGCCGATAGCACCGGTTTCCTGAGGTTCTTTTCAGATGAAAAGAATTTCATCCAGGACAGGAAAGTGAATCGTCAGAATGATTGATGGATATGCCAGAATGCTTCTGATGTGCCCACTGTCATGCACACAAAATTTCCCGCCTGTTTCATGGTCCTGGGAGTCGTAAGTAGTGAGGGTGAAGTCATGATGCCACACTTCTTTGAGGAGGAGCTGAGGAAGATTGCAGAAAGTTACATCAATATGCTAGAGATAGTTGTGAAGCCCTGGATGGACAAGATGGCCACTAGGAGGGACTGTGTGTTCCAGCAAGACTCTGTTCCAGCTCCATAAGACAAAGAAGACCCAGGCCTGGCTTTTCAGTAACCTGCTCTGACTTGTAATCTCCGTTCAGCCCAGACTGCAACCCTCTCGACTGTTATGTGTGGGGCATGGTTGAAGCAAAGGTCAATAAGACTCATCATAACACGAAGGATTCCTCAAAGGTTTCTATCCTACAGGTGATGACAAATTTAGACAGAGAAGAGATGAAGCATGCTTGCAGGGGATTTAAGTTTCCGACTTGAAAAAGTCGTTGAAACAAATGGCAGCTAAGTCGAATGATTTTGATTATTTACAATGTATTTAAATTTTTATGTAGTTTTCTTATAAATATATTTATTTTTTCTGCATTTTGTTGTTTTTATTTGCATAGCAATTTTTCCAAATTTACCTAAATGACCCTGTATATAGTGTATTTTTAGAATGGATGAAATTTTGTAATATTTATATATATAACAAAATCTCATCCATTCTAAAAATAATGTGTATTTCATAATAAACTTTGCTATAAAAATAACTGATGAAAGATCCATTAATATCAAAAAATAAAACTTTTCTATAAAATGATTATTTTGTAAAATGCTATTATTTAACAGAATAAAATTCATAAAATAGATGAAACTAACATTATAACTATGAGCATAATTATAAATTGTCTATTGGGAAAAAAGAAAAAAAATGACTTGGTAGTGAATTGTTTCTTTTATCTTTTATGTGATTATTAAATATTTATTTGTATTAATATTTAATTAAAAACAAGGCTTATATAAAAATAAATTCTTTATAAACATACTATGCTTTTGATTCTTTTATATACTCAACAGCATATGGAGATAGATAATTACAATAGACATCCAATCTGCTATGCTCTATGGATCTGTTTAAAACTACAGACAATCTCTGACTTACATAAGTGGACATTCCATAAAACCTTATGTAAGTTGAAACATATGTTATACTATATTAGTGTCACAACAATGTAACATTAAAAATAATATTTATATTAACCCTTGAGCTTTTGATGTTGATAGATGTCAACACTGCGGAAGAAAAAATGATAAAAAATAAAAAGATATATCAAAAAAAATTCAATCCTGATTTTATTAATCTAGTTTTTGCAAAATTGGTTTTTGTATATAATCAATGAAAATATGCCCTTTTGATGGTGGATCCTAAATTTTTTCAATTGCCGAAATATTTTTAAAATTATCTGTAAACAAACATTGTTTATATTTGAATTGCTGGATAGAATTTGGATTTTTTTAATCCTATTTTGTTGATTTTATAGTCTATCAAATCCATTCTGATTATGGGATTTGATAAATAATACTTTGGAAATTTTTGGAAAATATGAATTTTTCTTTAAATAAACTATAAAATTTTAAAAATAAAAAAATGTTGTAGATAAGAAAATAATGGTTAATTCTTTAAAATAAATTAATATATATCACAATTGTTCATTTTTTTTAATTTCACCAAAATTTAAGAGAAAATCGCGAAAAATGAAACATAAACACACCCTCAGGCCATTTAAAGGGACATGGCACTTTAGTTGCTTTACAGCAGTCACTCCTTTCCTGGAAAATTGCACAATGCCAGTGGTTGTAAGTGGCATTGGGGTGCTGAGCAACAATAAATTGTCTGCGGTCCAATTAGGTAAAGAAAATTTATTATAGCTGATTATGTACAAGATGACCCCATTTTCGTATATGTTAGGATTTTTTCATATAAATAAAAAATTTATAAAAGATACTTTTAAAAATTGTATAAATGAAATAAGAACTAATTAATAAATATGAAATATTAATTAAAATGACATTAATTAATTCAACTAATTTTTTTAATAATTATATGACATAAGTACATTCAATAAAAATTATGTAACTTGCAGTTTTTTATAATTTTTGAAAATTTTGGCTAAATTTCATTCATTGCACATTTTGTTCAGAGGACTTGTACTATCTAAAAATATCAACTATTTCATCGAATGGCTAAAATTTTATATAAAAAATCATATTTTTGTCAATCTCGTATCCATAGTGAAAAGTTGCAAAAATATAAAATTTCAAAAAAGTGCTTACGCTGTTAAAAAGAAAGCAAAAATGCAATAAATATTGGAAATTTCAAAAGATTTTGATGAAATTTAAATGAGATTTCAGAAATTTTAATTTTCATATATTTTTTTTCATATTAAGTAGGCTTACATTGCTAACATTCATGTGATGATAATTCAACCTAACTAGGGAATTAAATCATCCAAATATTATTAATTAGCCAAATTATATCTCTAGTGACTTATTTTTGAATTAACTACCAAATTAATAATTATTTTTATTAATTATGCTATGGTGCCACCATCTATTGGATTAATAATTAATTATTTTAAATTTAGACTAAGGTGGTGCAATCTGTTGTTTTCTAATTTTATGCTTTGTTCTCTAACTTGCATCAAGTTTGTTTGTCCAAATTTGCCATGAGGACCCATGGCTAAGTTTAGTGCCCATTCTAGAGTGCTTATACTGGCATAAAATCCAATATTTTCTAAAATACATACATCCTGAAATCGGAAATCTGCCAATGTTTTGATAGTCTAACTGGTTAAGATATCGGGATGGTAACCTGAAGTTCCTGGTTTGACTCCAGGCCAAAGCAAATTTTTAATTTCAGGAAATTAGTAAAAATTATAGTTTAATTATTAAATAACAGATGGCACACCTTAGTCTAAATTTAAAATAATTAATTATTAATCCAATACATGATGGCTCCATAGCATAATTAATAAAAATAATCATTAATTTGATAGTTAATTCAAAAATAAGTTACTAGGGGTGTAATTTGACTAGTTAGTAATATTTGAATAACATTCAAATGGTTAATAATTAAAAAAAAAGAATTTAATAATTGATTAAATATTTATTAAATATAATATGTATATTTAATAAATTTTTATTTAATCATAGTCATTTCTTTCATTTTATGAAACAAAATCATTTATTTTTAACAAAAGAAATCAAAAACTTTTCTTTTAATCTTAAAGTAATCAGACAAGTTTTTATGAAAGAAAAAACATCTGCAAATGCCATTTGCCAACATCGTGTTGGTATCTAGCTATCTAGTCATCAAAGTGTTAGTTTGTTTTGGACAATAGAAAAACTAGTAAAGGAAATCTGTTTCAAAGATCAAAATTAACAATAGATTTTCCCATAATATAAAAAAGAAGCTATGAGCATTGCATAGGCTTGCATTTGTTCCAATTAGTCAGATTGAATGTGCACTATTATAAAAAAAAAGCATTGTATGTTTATATTTACTACTAAACAAATACACTATTATTATTAGCTTTCATTGCTATTACTATTTTTAGAATGTGAGACATTCTCCAAGCATGAGGGAAGAAACAATAGCAACTGTATGCTAACTTATAATATAGAACTATGTCAACAATCACTATATCATGGTACTGTTGCACTAGATTTATGTCATTGAAGTATTCTGTGAAGATCAGTTGATATAGTTCTGAACTTTATCAACATTGGGGCTATAAGCAAATAAATTGAGAGAAATGAAGAATTCTATATTCTCCAAGGAGATGATGGGATTTATGAGAAAGAACAGCAGTAAATATTTCTTATTGCCTCTGTATTTGTCTGCAACAGCAAATTGTCTGCCATATTCACCACCTATTAAACATCAATTAGCACTACTTGGCAGTTGAAACATAATATATTTTTATTAAATTGCATGATATAGTGAAGCCAAAATGAGCATAAAAATGATATAATGAAGGCAAAACTAACAACAAACCTGACAATGT
Source organism: Androctonus mauritanicus (assembly GCA_011317285.2). Classification (NCBI taxonomy): domain Eukaryota; kingdom Metazoa; phylum Arthropoda; class Arachnida; order Scorpiones; family Buthidae; genus Androctonus; species Androctonus mauritanicus. The sequence continues at coordinate 11,542 of WUQG02402996.1, read as the reverse complement.
CCGCTTATAACAATGACCTAATTATGCACTGGGATCAGACGAAGATCATAAAGCTGGTAAAGGACCCCTCCCAAGCTCTCAACATAGAAATGCTGGAAATCATAAAGAGGCATATTAACAAGCAGCTTCTTAATGACCATGCTGGATCCTAAATGCTGCAAGCACCTTTTGCAACAGTTCCAGGATAAACCACAAAACTACTGGACCCACCCACCATCTGCCTTAGACTGTTCAACAGGACATAGCCAAGGAGGAACATAAATAGCACCATGATACTGGAAATGGCACAGTGTGACTCGCATGTGTCAAAGAACTTTTGTCACATTAGGATTTCTAATTTGTTTCATTTTATTTTACCTTATTTAATTTTCTTTATCTTGTTTTATTTACTTATATCCACATATGTTACCCCATGTGTTATATTATGTTAAAGTTTTTCAAAAAAAGAAAAGAACTTAAAAATTTGAAATGTTGTTCCCATAGCAACAACTGAGCACTCGCCTGTTGTTCTATGTTGTTAGAATCAGTTTGAAAGTTTGTAGCTTGATGAGGGTGGAAACTAGATACCTAAAACATTAACTTTTTAATAAAAATATATTTTAACTGCCAAGTATTGCTATTTGATGGTTTAACTTCTATATTTGATTTTATGCTTACAAAAATAGTGTTGTATTCATATATTGTTTATGTTCACATTTTTATAAACCTTGATGCAAATTTCCTGCTTTAAAAGGCAACATATGCTTACTCTATTTTTTTTTGCATTAAAAGTGCTGTTTAAACTGTAGATATTTTCTTTTGGTTTTCTGAAAAATATAGCAAAATATTATTTTTATTTTTCTGCAAATAGGTTTACAGCATTGAAAAGACTAACAGTAAAAGGAATTTAAAGCAGAAACAAAAAGTTTAATTTACTCAATAAAATATATATATTTTTTTAATTTTGGAAAACTAACAATAAATATATACGATATTTTATACTAATAAATCAATTTTGAATGAATTTTTAAGTGATAACTTTAAATTAAGTACTTTATAGCAGTAAATTTAATAAATACTCTTTATTTTGCAAAGTACTTTCAGCTAACTGCCATCTTTGTACTTTTATTTTTATATACTGCTGAACTGGAGATTAGCTGAAAGTATTTCACAAAGTAAAATAAAAAATATTTATTGAATTTACAGCTATAAAGTGCTTGATTTAAAGTTATTATTTTTAAGTGAATTCCCATCACATTTCAATCAGGTATGATTATATTAAGCATTTCATTTTGAAATACATTTTTTTTTTTTTTTATATATATAAATTACATTTTATCAACATATTGACAAAAAATAATGTAATTTTTAAATTATAAAGAAAGAAAAAAATTTTAAATTTAAGAGAAATAAACTAAAATTTTTATAAAGACTTGAGATTTTTATAACTGCAAGAATTTATTTTCATATAATTTGTTTAAAATATCAAAATTATTATTTAAAAGATAAAATTTAAATAAAATTATAAAACAATCAGGTGTTTTAATAAGTTGATATAGTTTGATGATTTTAAAACAAACATCTATGAAGTAACTCATTTTTATAACAAAATTATAAGATTTCTAGTAAATAACTATCACTTTATCAAAAATAAAAAATGCATTTTATAAAAATAAAATATGAAGATAGAAATTGTATTTTGACATTTAATAAATAATAAAAAATTTCCACTGCATATTAATGCACATTATTGTTAGAAAATTATTTGGGAAATCTGATAATCTATGTTTTCAGAAAATACAGAAATTGTTTATGCTTATTCTAAAGATCCTGATATAAAATTTAAGGAAGTATTCTTGATACAGAAATATCATAATGAGGTAGATTTTATATTTCAATATTGTGGCATTCATTTCTTGCATGCTGTTAATAGCATATGCTCTATGTGGTAAAGAGAAACAATAGAATTTTACGATTTTTGAAAAAGAATATAATAAATTTCTGATGATGGTTCTTAAATGTTTTCTGGCTGAAATTTCTTATTTTAACTGATTTTTATGAAAATTTATTTAATTGAGTATTTGTTGGAAAATTTGCTTTTACCCCCTTTCTTCTCTACATTCTAAATTACTCTGTTCATGTTGTTCCAATTATATGTTTAAATAAGTTAATTACTAAAATTTTTTGTAAATTTAATTTTTTATAGGATAAATTATAAATTCTTAAAATTTAAAACATTTTATAGATAATACCAAAATTTTGCTTAATATACGGTTGTGTTTGGAAAGTAATTTCATCATTTTTCACAAAAACGAATATATATTATAAAAAAATTGTCAAATATTTTATTCAATTATATATTGACCATTTTGGGCCAACATATTTTGCCATCTTTCTGGCAGTAACATGATTCCATGCTTGTAGAACTTTTGATCTTTGCTTGCAAAACCAAGTGATTTTTAACATCCTCATTTGAACTAAATGTTTTCCTGTTTAAACAATTTTGTAAAGACCAGAATAAATAATAATCAGAGGCTGCCAGACCTGGTGAATATGGTAGATGCAGTAACACATCCCATCCAAATTGCAGCAGCTTCTGGCAAATCATCAAACTTGTATGAAGTTGGGCATTATCATGGTGAAAAACTATACATTTTCTATTAATCAATTCTGGCCTCTTCTGTGTGATGGAATCACTCAATTTGTCCAATTGATGACAAGTACACTTGTGAATTAATTATGGAATTGTCTGGTAGAAATTCAAAAAAAATAATTCCCTTGAAATCCCACCAAACAGAGAGCATCATTTTTTTTTTATGACTATCTACTTTCAAAGTGCTTTGGACTGGTTCATCTCTTCTGCTCCAAGATCTCTTGCATTCAACATTTTTGTAAGCAATCTATTTTTCATTGCCAATTATAATTCGCTTCAGAAACAGATCATTTTCTTGATGTTTGAGCAGCAAATCACAGATGTCAATACGATGGAGCAAATCTCTTTCCTTGAGAATGTGTGGAACCCAAACATCAAGCCTTGAAATGAAATCAATTCATTCATATAGTCACAAATGGTCAAATTTGACAAATTCAACCTCATAGCAATTTCTTGTGTTTTTATTCGGCAGTTTGCTTCCAACCAATGCCTTTATTTTGTCATCATCAGTTTCAACCGGCCTTCCAGAATGTGGTACATCTTTAATATCAAAACTGTCAGAATGAAATTTTGCAAACCAGTTTTGGTACTGGTGTTCTGTTAACACATCATCTCCATACACTTCACATAACTTTTTTCTTGCTTGAACAGCATTCTCACTTTTTCAGTAATAAAAAAGCAAAATATATCAAAAATGCTCCTTTTTGTTTTCCATTTTTGATACAACAACAACAACAACAACAAAAAAAAAAGTTACACAGAATCGAAAAAGTTTTTTTTATAAATAAACCTTGAAATGTTCAAGGTTAACTATCAAACTGTATAATGACAATATGGCTTAGAATGAAATTAGTGGGTTAAAAATACAACTAACATGACTCGTGGGAAAAAATGAAATTACTTTCCAAACAATCCTATATTATTGAAATAGGCAATATTTTTTTACTTGTTGATTTTTTACTTCATTTTTGCTGTATTTTTGTAAAAAAAATGAGAAAATACTAATGTAAACAAAGTTCTACTATTAAAAAGAGGCATGGCATTTTTATTGTTTTATTGCTGCCATTCCTTTCCCATACTTTTCCTGTCAAATCTACTACCCTCAGGGAAGTGTGGTATGGAAATGAAGCAGGAATCCAATTAGCTATATATATTCTTTACTTTGCTCTATTTATGTATGAGATTAGGCAATTTTTGTTTGTATTTTCATATATATATATACATATATATATATTTTTTTTATATAAATTCAAAAATTTATAAAATATTAAAATAAAAATTATTGAAAGGAAGAAAAACATGTAAATTAATAATAATAATATTTCAATAAATTATATAACATCTTAAGATGTTTGGTTTCAGCACCATAATTGTTTCTCCTGTAAGAAAAATGAATTTTGTTTGCCCTAGAAAACTGTCATCAAAGTGAAAGCTTTATTCTGCATTCTTTGTCATCTTTATGTCCAGGGCAAGTGCTCCATTCTTGTTTATGCTGTTTAATGTATGATATTTTATAAATTTATAAAGTAATTGAATTATATTAGATAAAAAAAAATCATCCTAATTACAATGAACAATTAATTCTATCTTTTTACATTAAACTGTACAATAACCACCAGGGCCTTAAGTGAGTTATGAAAGACTACAAAAAACAATCAAATTCCAAAATACCTACTAATGGACGGTATATACTGCCACTAATTGATATTCTGCTGAATAAATTTTAAAACTTTGAACTGTACAGCAAAGTTTTAAAATATTTGGACAAATGCGTCCATACATTAATGTGTAATTTTCATTATGTTGAAAGTTGTACAACCTCTGAAATGTCTTCATGATTGTTTTTTGTAGTCTTTCATAAACTCACTTAAAGGACCTGGTGGTTATTGTACAGTTTAATCAAATTCACAACCAGTGATTATTGTTTTATTGCTTTTTACATTAAATAAATTTTTTTGGATTTCTACCAACTAAATTTCAATTATTCAGAAAATGGTATAATCAAATCAAATCTGATCCCACAGAATTCAGATTAAGCTGTTCTCTATTGTAATATTAAGTCATAAACAAAAATTAGAAAATTTTTTAAATAAACTTGTTTTTCACTTATTAATAAATTACTTTCAGAATAGTCTCATTTTATTTCTATTAATTCATCAGGCAAATAAATGTAAGTTGGAGCTGGACCAAAATATCTTATGGCGAGTAAACATAATATAAAAAAAGACACATTTGCTATGGCTTTTTGTGTGAAATGAGTATTTTATAAAGAACAAGAATCCTAATAAACAGTTCTATGGAAGGAATGAAATTTTTATTATATGTGAATATATTTATATAATAAAAATTTGTACACTTCATTTTGCTGTATTTTTGCAGGAAAAAAATACTAATGTAATGAATGAAAAAATACTAATGTAAACAAAGATTCGCCATTAAAAGATGCATGGCATTTTTTAAGTACATACATATGCATATGAAAGTACAGGAATACCTCACCTAGTACTGTTAATTGGTTCCTCTAAAATACTGCATAAAATGAATCTGAACTGAGTGAAACATTATTTCTATAAGAAAATAAATAATTTGTTCCTATCAAATTTTGTTAAAACAAAAATATTTGTATATTTACCTAAAATTAATGAATAATAATAAACAGCAAATGAAGGTATAAAAAAAAATCACTAATTTTTTGATGCAGTCTTATTGACAGATTCTTAGGTTTAAAGAATGATGCTTCTGTCAAGATAGATTGCATCAACATTTAAGTTCAGAGCCATCTATTGGAAAACAGCAAGAACTTTTTCACACACCTTATATATTAATGCTTTTGAAATGCTTTAACATCAATATGTAAAATGGCATTGACTTTCTGGTATCCAAGAACCAATTAAAAATTTTTTCCATTGGAATTAATGAGAAATAAGTTTCTGATTTACAAATTTTCATTTAAACTATTTTTAAGGTCCCAATAAACTACAAACTGAATGAACTATAATCAAATTACTCTTAATGAAATAATTTCAGTTAAATTGTAATTAATTAATCACTACTACTATACTATATCACTACTATAGTGCCACTATTTGTTGGGTTAATAATTTAAATTTAGGCAAAGGTAGTACCAATAGTGATATCTATTAGTTAAAATAGTAAAAATTAAGGTTCAATTATTAACTAATAGATGGCACCATCTTAGTCTAAATTTAAATTAATTAATTAATTCAACAGATGGTGGCACCATAGTCAGAATTAATAAATAATTATTAAATTACAATTTAACACCAAATTATCTCAATGGGGGTAATTGGGTAGAAATATTTGGTTATGAATCATCATTTTTCCCCACTGGATGTATTCTCTAATCAATGCAAACTCAAAGTTTAATAATTTTCTGTACAAATATGCACAGTGCATATTTGTACAGAAATATCTTTATTCCTGTATAGATATGCCATTTATTTTCAAATATTTAAAAATTATAATAATTTTAAACATTATAGTAGTGATATGATCTATTAACAAATTATTATAAAATTCCATATGTGAAGATAGTAGATCTTTTTGAAAAATCCTTACATTAAAATCAGACATTTATATTTAAATCTTTGAAATAACAAACTTCTAATTGGTCAAATCAATATTATTATTAATAAATACAACATATATCATTAGTCAACAACTTATTTTTGTATCAAATACCACTTTTTTTAGCAATTAAATTTAAAAAATCTACATGTCATACCTTATTAAATGGTTTCAATAATTAATCATTTTAATAAATTTATTTGAAATATCAGTCATCCTACAAATAATTTCATTTTTTGCATGACCCAGAGAACTACTGCTTCTGGTGATCAGAAAATGAAGTAGACTAAGGGCATGATAATATTTATTGCAAGCATGCTCTTCATATAATGAGAGAGAGAACAACAGTTGTACATGCATTTCTTGTACTGTTAAAATCTATAGGAAATGTCAGTGTCTGAAGAGCACATAAAGCATATTATGCTGTATGAGAGTTTAATCAAGGGCACATAGCAATTGTAGTGACACAAAACATCAGTATCATATATGGACAGAGTACTCAATCTCAAAAAGTTCCAAAAATCTGGAATTATCAAGGACAGTTCCAGAAATTCCAATATTCTATTTAGATTACTCTTCTAGCACTAAACGAGCATACCAACAACTCTTACTACTTAAAACTTATACAGTTTTTTTATTGAGAGAAACATTTTAGTCATTGAGAGAAACATTTATTTAGTCTTCTAGCACTAAATGTCTGCTCGTTTAGTGCTAGAAGAGTAATCTAAATAGAATATTCCTGTACCTTTTAGAGCAGTAAAAAGAAAGTAATCTAAAAAAGAAATTCCAATTTGGTAACAGGACCCATATGAAAATGCCATACGAAAGATGACCTGTTGAGCTGGCTAATGATGTACTGAGAGCTGCTGTTGAAGGGAATCCAGAGAAACAGTCAAGAAATTGGTCACAATCATTCATCCATCTGATTCAACTATTCATAGACATCTACAGGACTTTCATTGTATGTCAAAACTGGATAAAGGATACCTCATGAACTCACACCATAAAATCTGTGACAGTTTGTGGATATTTGCACTTCTTTGCTCTCCTATGAAAAGAGAGAGCCATTTTTGAAAAGAGTGATTATAGGAGATGAAATATCTATTGACATTTGTGTTCTATATCACAACACAAATGTCAATGGCTTCCTAAACAGATTGTACCTGAAGTAAATCTGTTTAGGAAACCATCTAGATATTTTCTACAAAAGGTTTTATTGAATGTTTGGTGGGATTTGCTAGGCATAATCCATTATGAGATTCTGCCACTGAACCAAATCATTATAGGGAAGATCTACAGTCAGCAATGAGCATTTATGCACTGCCTTGCAGAAAAAAGTCTAGCACTCTTAATAATAAAGGCATGGTGACTATGTGAAACCAGGTACGGCTGGGAAGACCTATGCCAAGTTGCAAGAGTTTGGATAGGAAAAACTTCCCTATCCAGTATATTCCTGACATTGCACTATCTGATTATCATCTATTTCGCAATCTCAAACACTATCTTTCTGGGGAAAAACTTCAAAATGTCAAGGAAGTACACTGAACTTTGAGTTTTTTTTTAATTGAAATTCATGGATTTCTTCAGAAAACTTGTTGAACAGTGGGAGAAGATTGTAAGTACTGGGGTACTTATTATGATGATTAAAAGATCTGTTCCTGATAAATTTTGTTTATTTTATTCAGAAGTGTTTATTTTATTTTATAGGATGATCTGATATATTTAATCATCAAGCAAATTAAACACATTATAAAACATATTCACTGTCATTTATAAAATATCATATTTTATTTATTCACAAATAATACTATAAGATAACCTATATGATTATAACCTATATATTAAAGATAACCTATATAATTATTCTTTAAGTTATGAACAGATGTTTGCACATTAATTGGCATATGATACAAGTCAATTAATGCTCAGAATCTATATTTACTGTGTTATTAGATTCATAGTAAATGAAGCATATTTTAACATTTAAATAACAACTCATATTTTTTAGATATTTTCTAAAAAAATTTTCTAGGAACTTAAACACTAATACTTTCCCATATCATTTTCTTATTTGACGACAGATTTTTTTTCCTGAATTAATTATATTATGAAATTAAGAAATTAAAAATAAATTGAGCATTGTTTCTTATTTGAGAAAATATGTGAAATTTATTTTAATAACCCAATAAAATAAAGCATTTGGATAAATCAGTCAAACTGTATATTTTTTCATTTTTCAGATAATTTTTTAAAATAATTTAATTTTAATACACAAAGAGCATATATTAATAAATCTAATGTAATTTTTCTATATAAATTCATAACTTTGAATGTGACATTCACATCTACACACAATGATATAGCCACACAACAGTCAAAATTACACAGCTAGAGACAATAAGTAATGAAGGAGGATATAAAGAATCAGCATTTAAAGTAACAAAACATAATTTATTAAATAATTAAACATGCAATGCTAATCAAATTTATCTTCCTGAGGAAAGAATAGAGAATTACAGAATACATTTTATGTTATAACAGCAATAGCAAGATAAAATAATGAAAAAATCTAGATAGAGTATTATATTTTATTAATAAAAATCAAATAAAAAGTATCTTGGAAGAACTTTTTATTTTTTCATCATATTCATATATTATGTATTAAATAAATATTTTAATTTAGTAAAGTTATAATTCAATATTTAATTACTATATTAATGAATTTTGTATATACAGAATAGACAAGTGCAGGAAAAATTTAAGATTACATACTTTTGATAAGGAACATGTTAATGATATATTTGTGCCTCTATTTTTGAAGATAGTGCTTCAAGATATTGCTCATACTTGATCAGTTGGATTCAAAAACAAGTCACAGAATTTTCCATTCTCAATTCACCATGAACTTTAGAAGGTAGGATAGAATTCATCCAGACTTTATCAATTTATTGTACAAAGAGATTAAAGGGTTCTTCCTTATGTCCATTATTGGCATTCTATACTTCTGGAAGAATCCATTCACTTTTTTGCTCATATTTTTCTATATTGTTTTCACTTCATCCTTCATTCTTTCATTAAAAATCTCTTGCAAATAGGAATAATGTGTTTTCATTGTTGAAAATATTAATGAAATAAAATAAATGATCTTTTTTATATTGAAATTTGTATGTTTTATTTGAACAAATGTTAAAAAATTTGTTTCATTTTCTATCAGTTGCAGATATAACATTATTAATTCATAAATCAGAATTTTTAAATCAATTCCATTACCAAAAACTAATAAAAACAATTGGAAATACTGAAGTTTCAAAGTATTTTTTATTGCCTTTCCTAAATACAAAATATGTTTAAATAGGAGTCTATGAGTTTGTAGGTCCTGAAATCCACTTGTTAAAGTACTGTAAATCTTTTTTAAAAGCAAAATTATTTCATTATTATTTCAAAATACATAAAATACATATCTGTATTTCTGTACATATATAGAAGGTTAAGGAAAATGTGAAAGTTCTCTTGGTATATTATCTGTTTTAGCTACTTTACTACATTTTGTTTTATGAGGGTATATTTGACAAGCTTGGTGACTACAGATGTTTTGAGATAATTAGATCTCAAAAATTCCAGAACATCTCCATTGTTTCATTTGATATATGGTACATATTCATAAAACCAGCAAGATGAAGCAATGTTGATAAAATCTGCATTCAAAATCTGCCTTAGAGTTACTCTTTTTATCTGAAGAAGACTCATTGTCAGCTGATTAATATTTATATCCCTTTACTTGCATATTAATAAAACGATATGATCAGACTATTACTCAGAAATCTTCTTTAAGAGTGTCTGAATGTGCCATATGCACCACATAAGAATAGCCCTATATTATAATTTCAAATATGGGATACTTAATAAATATCTAAACATCAAGTATGGGAACTGAAGATGTTCTATATATCAATCTTTAACTTAGAGAAAATAATTTTTAAAAAAATCAAATACTTCTGTATGTATTAATGTATCAATCATTGGTTGGGTTGGTTGATTATTAATTATACTGTAGAATTATATAACATTCATATTTAGCAGCAGTCAATTCAATACTCATAACAGATTGGGCAACTTATGTAATTACAACAACTAAAAAATTAATTCAATGAAGCAAATCAAGATCCTCTTGAAAAATCTGAAGGTATAAGACCGGGATGTGAAACAGAATCCTCCAGTTGGCTGGATAACCTCAGAGTAAATATTTTACCCTATGAGATTATCCAGCCAACTTTAATACTATGTCAACCATTATTGATCAGATTTGATGCAAAAATATATTTCACACAATCAATGAGTAGAAAAATTAAAAAGCCTTTATAAATAGGAGGCCTTTATAAATATTCAGTTATATTTAAAATTAAATCAGTAATATGACAAACATAAATAAGTGGATAAATTTTTTATAAAACAATTTGATAAACTCAATATGCATAGAAATCTATATAAAAGCATTTATTACAGTCTAATAACTGTATATATAAAACAGACACAGATGTTTTAATCTCACATAAATTTGAAAAAAAAAAAAAAAAAATAATAATGCCAAGAATTGAAGAAATATATTTGGATTATGTAAGGATATGCAATGCACAAATAACAATAGAATGATTTTCATTTCAGTTCATTTTGTGTCACACTATAGGCCAGTGGTTTTTAATTGATGTTCCAAGAACACTAATGGTTCAATGAAATGAATAACTTGTTAACTTGAAGTTTTTAATAAAAGATATGTTAAGAACTGCATTCATAATATTATTGTTAGTTTGAAGACGGAGTTATACTTACATAAATCTTTTTGATTTTGATGTTCTGTAAAAAATGTTTTTATAATTATAGTGTTCTGTGATTCTGAAAAATTAAGAACTCTTGTTATAAGAACATCAAAAATTTTGCACTTTTAGGATTATAAACTAGTTCGATATTAAGTATGTAAGTTCAAGTTTATTTATTAATTCCAAGATAGCACTAACATTAGTCAAATTATTAAAATTCCATTAGCATCATCAAGAATTAATTTAGGCAATAATTAAGTTTAATTTGGTTTGTAGATTAGCTCAAACAAAATTCTGAAATTCAAATTATTTTTGGCATCATGAAAAATCAATGTATATTTTACTAACTATTGGTATATATAATATGTTGAATATCTCTAGGTTTAATGTAAATTTTGAATTATGAACAAAATTTATAAATGAATTATATTCTATATTATTGAAAAAACTAAGCACTTTCAGCAAGCATAACAACCTTTATTTAAGTAAAACATTTTCGGACATCTAT
>WUQG02402985.1:0-17280 GCA_011317285.2 Androctonus mauritanicus | reverse complement strand
ATGTTGTATGTGTGCTATAGATCTATAATTGCAAACAATGATAAGTTGGTTACTGTCTTATTAATGTGCATGCATTCTTTTGTTTTGGCAGGTCCTATTTAACCAGACTTAGAAACATGATAATAGATGATGATGTCATGCTGAATGAAACTTAGTATCAAGCCATGATATAATTCCTTCATATTCAAGAGAAAACTGCACAAACAATCCATGAAGAGATGTCAGCTGTGTATAGTGTGGAATGTTCATTATATGAGGCTATGAAGCAGTGGAAATAGGAATTCAAATGTGATTCCACATAGCCTACAGGATGACCCAAGAGAAGGCTGCCCAGCAAGACCATGTTGTCTGTGTTTTGGGATAGCAAAAGTAACATATTGACAGATTATTTAGAAAAAAGGTCAACAATAACAGAGACATACTAAAGGAACTTGCTACAAAAGTTATGGAATAGTATTAAAAAAGAAAAAGAAATGATTTGCTGTCAAAAGATATTCTGCTGCTAGCTGACATTGCACCTACATATCAAGGTGCAGAAACAGTCATTTTTTTCTGTGCAAATATGGCTATAAAACCTTGTGCTATATTCTGTATTCTCCCAACCTGGAACCTTCACAATTCTTCCTGTCTATAAACATGAAAACACATTTACAGGGAAGAAATTTCTTCAATGATGAGATCATTATTGCTATAAGGAGCTGGTTTGCCTTCAAATATGCCAACTTCTATAAATATGGGATTATTTAACTATTCTACAAGTATGAGAAGTGTTTGGCCAAGAGGTAGATATGTAGAGAAGGAAAAGTTGGAGGACTAAATTTCAATTCCTACACATCCAGATCATGATGAGGGTAAGAACTTTTTGGCCTCCCTCATATTTTTTAAATTTCACTATTTAAATTATTATTTTGTTGTATACTGTAGATGTCTTATGAATGGGCCAATACTATGTAGTAGGGTCTGATAGTCTAGTATTTCAAAATTTTGTATAATAGCCTAAAAAGTCACAAAAGCAGTAATATAATGCTGTATGAGTAACATTAATTGATATATACAATATACTCATTTCCTATTAGCACTTTTTCTGATAACCATTGTAAGTTGGAATTAATAACTTTCAGATAAATATAATAAATCCATGATCCAGTTTTTTCCAGTTTATCAGCAAAGAGTGAATATATATCTGTGTTGGCCACATAGTTGTCTCTTTCCAATTAATAGTCAATACTATTAATTTAAAATATTCCCAGAAGACGAAACATTTCAACCAACAGATTTTGTCCATTATTTCTGAAATCCAATTTTAACAGATCTGTTCATAAGAGAGTTTACAGTATTTAATATATATCCATAATATAAATCAAGAAAACTTTCAGAAAATTGTGAATTAATTTAATATTTATCCACATATTTTTTATATATAAATTTTTAAAAATTTATATATATGTGGATAAATTTTTGAATTTATCCACATATATATAAAATTCATATGTGGATAAATTCAAATTAAATATTCTATTATTATTATATTGCAATTGTTTCAAAGTGAAAAATTCTTCTGAAATGTTTTCAATAAATTTAAAAAACTGATCATTTTTGATACTTTATTAACATTTACAAATAAATAAATATATAAATATTAATACTTGTAAAAAGAATATGAAAATAAGTATTACTCACATGGGCTGGAATGTAAATATCATAAACAGCACCAGAGTCAATATCAACAGCATGAAAACCTTCTGGAGAACCATAGATAACTTTCAGTCTTATACCTTCTTCAATTGTCATGTCTACCAACAATGGTTTGTGTATTAAGTCAGGAAATGACTTAAATGCCATAAATTTATGATAGGGTTTTGGAGCCCATGCATAAATTTCAACACTTTCTTTTAAAGCAATGACCAGAAATTTGATTTTCTCATATTTAACTACAGAATAAAAATTTTAAGTAAAATTTTTAAATACATAAAAAATTATCATCAAAAATAGTTTAATCTGATATTTTAGATTTAATATAATTTACCTATCCTAAAATGTACAGCACCCTGTAAATCTCCAACGTTGATCCAACCGCTTCGTTTTTCTACTTGCTAAATTTCAGAAGAAAATAAAGAATAAATATTAGAAAAAAACTAGATTATTTCATCAAAAGTAAAGTTATTAAAATTCAAATAAAATATATACAGGATATAAATTAACTTACCCCATCTGTTCTAAGAATCTTGCTTTTTAACCATGATAAATAATAAACTCTGACTCTAGATTTTTTTCCTGAAACAGTAACAAGGATATTTTGTCCTTCTAGAACTTCCATTTGTTGAAATCGACGCCTAGAAATTAGTTGATATACTTTTCCTTGACCACTGCGATCTAGCAGCATCAACCCATTTTCAGTACCAATTAAAAGATTAACACCTATAAATAGGCAATTTTTAAAAATTAGTTAAATATTAATTTCACTCTGAACTAACTTATAGAAAACAATATTACTCACCCCATAGTGCTGCACATAAAATTTCAGAATTAAAACGTTTCTTATATTTTCTAATTTCTGGTGTATCAGACGTCGTTTCATGTGAAGTTGGTGTTACGTTTACATTAACATGGCTTTCCCGACGAGGTGATGGAGAAGGACCTGTGCCTCCAGCTCCAAATCCAAACGTAAGAAAGGAACGTTGTTTATGTTGAAGTTGTGGAGGAGTTTTACCAATTGCCTGTCGATACTGAATAAAAGTTAACTATGTTGTATTTTATAAATTACATTTTCTTTTATATGTGAAACTCATATCATAAATCTTGGCAATAATAATATGCAAAATTTCTTATATTGTTATAAATGATAAGATGACACTTAACCCTATTTCTGCTGCATCATGCAATTTCACTTGCTGTGTAATTAGCATTAAATATTTATAAATTATTGCAACAAGGCATTTTTTCATCATAATACAAGTATTATATATCATTAGAATTCTCAGAATGTGTAGCTTCATAATACAATGAAACCAATCTACTTGATTACACTTTATATGAGGGAAAAAGTCGTTGTTTATTTTTTTAATAAAAAAAAACTATAAAAATAAGATGATAATAAAACTTGGAATACAATGAAACTATCAAAATTGTTACATAAAAAATTTCATTTGATATATTCTAAATGTGCTCTAAAAATTTACATTAATTATTTTGGCCCTGCAATGACTTCAAGAAACCAAGCAAATAAGTCCAAAGAGTTTATGCATGTAACTTCCACTAACTTTACACTTCAAAAGGAAAATTATATATAATTAATCACAAAATAATATCAGGTCATCCTATAAATAATGTCATTTTTCATATGCCTCACAGAACTGCTCCTCTGGTGACCAGATAATAAAATAGACCAAGGTCATGATAAAACATATTGCAAGGCATACTCTTCATGTAATATGAGGCAGAGAACAACAGCTGTACATGCATCCTTTGTGCTGTTAAAGCCTATAAGAAATATTGATGTGAAGTGGAAATAGTGATGTGAAGAAATAGTGATGCCTTATATTCTGAAGAGAATATAAGGCATATTATGCTGTATGAGTTTAACTAAGGACATACAGCAACTGTAGTGACACAAAACAACAATACCATTTATGGGAAGGGTATGAAATGTCAGAAAGTATCAAGAATGGTTCTAGAAATTCCAACTGGAGAACAGGACCTTCATAGATATGATATTCAAAAGACAACCATTGAGCTGGATAATGATGTGCTGGGAGGAGGCAACAGTCAAGGAATTAGCCACAATCATCCATTCATCCCATTCAATTATTTGCAGGCATCTATAGGACCTTTGTTATGCATCAGAACTGGATAAGTGAATACCTCATGAGCTCATGCCACAAAATCTGTGACAGTGTGTGGACATTTGCACTTCCTTGTTTTCCTGTGAAAAGAGGGAGCTGTTTTTGAAAAGGGTGGTTATGGGAGATGAAAAAATGGATTCTATACCACAACATTAAGTGCAAACATCATTGGCTTCTTAAAAAGATTTTGCTTGTACTAATGGCTAAATATGGACATTTTCCATATAAGGTTTTGCTGAATGTTTGGTGGGATATGCAAATCCATTACAAACTTCTGCCACTGAACCAAACCATTACAGAGGAGGTCTACTATCAGCAGCTATTGAACATCTATGTACTGCCTTTCAGGAAAAATGTCTAACATTCTTAATCATAAAGATGTGGTTATTCAATAGAACAATATGAAACCACACATGGCTAGAATGACTTGTGCCAAATAGCAGGAATCTGGATGGGAAAAATTTTCTTATCCAGCATATTTCCCTGACCTCACACCATCCAATTACTGTTTTGAAGCCTCAAACACTATTTTGTTGAAGAAAAACTTTGAAATGTTGAGGAGATGCACTGAACCTGTCTAAGCTTTTTGGATTGAAATCCATGGACTTCTTCAAGTCAAGCATTCAAAAACTTGTTGAACAATGGGAGAAGGTTGTAAATACTGGGGACACTTATTATGATGATTAAAAGATATAACAACAATGAAATTATTTAAACATTTATTTTAAATCATTAGTTACACAATGAAAATCAATAGTTGTCAATTAAAAACATGGTGATTTGATAGTTACTGAATTATTTTATATTGCTGCATGTATGCAACCTTCTGCCTACTTTCACCTTTACTGCTAAAAATTAATGGAAGTTACATTATATGTTGATTGTAAATTACTTGGATAAGGATAGCATGCATAGTATATAAAATATTATTACAGCATCTTCCTGACTTACATAATATTCAACTTATATAAATTCATCTTTATATAAAACATTTTTCATAACTTTTTTATTTCCTTTTTAAGATTTGGACCATAAACATCTACTGTATTTGTAGGTTATAAATGCAAACATGTTAGTTTATAATATTTAAAATTTCATATATATTTATGTTTTCATATATTGTTTGTTGATCTTAAGTATCATATTACTGGTATGATATCAGTACATGCCCATAATATTCTGTATATGCATTCACCATAGCCTACCTAGCTCCAGGAGTTTTTGATTCAAAATTTTTGTGAAAAAAAAATTTTTCTGAGTTATGTAAAATTCAAGTTACATAAAAATTTCATACTAAATTCTTTAATATGAACTTTTACTATTGATTTATATAGTTGGGATATTGTGGCATATTGAATTTTAGTGAATTAATTGTGAATATTTTTTTAATTAATAATTAAATTTTGCTAATATATCCAGTAATTACATTTATTTTTAATAATGTTTGTTATGATTTATGATATGATATGCATATGAAAGATAATTTAAAATATTAGGAAAAATCATTTTAATTTAAATCTTACCTCTTCTGATGTACTTTGATCTTGCGACCTATGTTGAGGTGATGACGGATGAACTGATGTATGCTGAGGCAGTAAATCTGGAAGAACATTGCTAGTATTAGATCTGATAACAGTCATTCCAATATTGCTAGGTGAACTTTGTGATGTTTCTATTCTTTGAATGTTTGAACGACTTCCACTTTCTCCTGTTGAACTATGCCTTGTAGTTTCCTTGTGTTCCATCTGGCAAAATAAATTAATAATAAGTCTATCAAATTTTAAATACACACATTTAAAAATATTAGTATTCAGTAAAAACTTAATAATAGAAATCTTCTTTTATCATTACCAATAACTTTATCTCTACAGAGATTTTTGTCAAGTCATATATAAACAAATAATAATAAAATAACTACCAGTAACAATGATTTTCAATTTATCTTCTGTTTATTTATATTGTTTTAAACAACAAATATTACAGTTTACAATAAAGGCCACCAACGTATCATTTCTCCTCGACCTTCCAATTAGTGGCAGTATGGGATTTCAAATTTTTCTTCTTCATGGCTAATTGCTTAATGCATTTGGTAAGATCTCTCCTTCACTGCATCTGTGTATTCTGTGCTTGATCTTCCTCTTGTAGTACTCCCTTCAATCTTCTCTTCCAACAAAATTGTAAACAGAGAGGTGCATCAAATATCCAATTAGTTCATTCCTTCTTTTTTCTATCAAGTTGAGAATCTTTCTTTTTTTCACAATCTTATGAAACACTTCTTTGTTATTCATTTTCTCTGTCCAAAAAATCTTCATTACCTGCTTCCAACACCACATTTCAAATATTTATATTTTATCTTTCTTTTTTCTAATTATCCAAGTCAGAATCATAGAGAGCAATTCCACACAAAGCTCTGCAAGAATCTTTTCTTCCTACAAAGCTTTTTGTGAAGAGATGAGCATGGTGAATGTTGCACACATGCAGCAGTATAAATTAATTCAGCAGCTATCAAGCTATCATGTTTTTAATTGATTACTATTGATCTGCATTGTATAACCTTCTTGTAGAAATGAAAATTATTCAAATTTTATCGTAAATCTTTAATAAAAGTATACAGTAAAAGTTTAATTATAGTAAAAAGTTTAATAAATACATGCTTAGCACTGGTTTGGGTAGCAAGAAATAAACTTTATTGGACAAAACACTTTTGATCTAAATAATCATCATTGGTATCACACAATAAAGAAAATAATCATACATATATACAATATAACAATTAAAAATTTTTCAAATATAGCAAATCAAAACATTTCCGTTAGAATGAAATATAATTAATTATTAGATTTTAAAATTCAAAATGTTAATTAAAGTTTCAAAATAGGTCTGGAAAACAAACTCATTAGGAAACTAAATTAACATGGATTAACAGTTAAAAAATAAAAAGAAAAATTAATAGAGGATAAAATATAAATATTGAATAATATTTTGCTACATTTATAAGCCTTTATCTAAGGAAAGCTTCCAGGCAGAAAATACATTTTCTGACTGTTGGTCATTTATAACATTGTGGTATTTATTACTATGCCAAATTGTGACTCATAAAATGCTTTCTCTTTGCTTGAAACATAGTTTTAATACTGTAGCTCCTTTATAATAGTATTTTTATAGAATATTCATAGTATAGTGAAAAATTTATTTAAAATATTAAAACAAAAAAATCAAGAAGTGTTTCATATTTCAACTTCTGAAATAAAAGTTGATATTCTATATCGGAAATCTGTCGCAATATTGTTTATAGTTCTAACTTCTATTTTAATATAAACTATTAAGTCTAAACTCAAGGGATAATAATCCAACAGATCCTAATATTGCCTAAAAACCCTTAATTATAATGGAATTTTAATAATTTCAAATAATTTGGACTATGTTAGCATCATTTCAGTTTAATTATTAATTTATTTCTTAATTCAAAGAGTGATGCCATCTATAAATTAATAATTAAATTATAATTTTTAAATAATTTATCTGGAGAAAAACTTGTTTTAATCTGGAATCAAACCAGGGACCTTTGGGTTACTGCCTTGACATCATAGCTGCTAGTATCCCCAAGGCCATCTGGCAGGTTGTCTGAAGAATCAACCTACCGGATTTCTTTAAACAAAATTAATTTATTAAAAATAATTTTAATTGTTTAAAGAAATTAATAGGATTGAATTTTCTCTAAGGATAAATATGTACGTTGTAAATAACATGTAATATAAAATTTTCATTATTTATTAAATGCTAATATATGGATAAATATATTATTTCATATTTTTGGCTTGTATGAAAAATATGAAATAAAAAATTTTAAAATTAAATCAAAAATTAATTTTTCATAAAATAAATTTTATGAAAAGTTTTTCTGTTTAAAAAAAAATTAAAAATGTTATTTTTTAATGTTAAAAATTGCTACTGTTATTTGTTTTCTTTAAACAGATATTGTGTGCTATTAACAAAAAATAAATATGTTGATGGACTGCAGTATTAAAGAATGTTGTATAATACAGAACAGCACTGGATCTAGATATTTTGTCACCCGAGGCAACATTAGAAAATGGTGCCTCCTCTTCTTTTCACTCAGGCATATTAATATATAAACATATCTAATACTTTAGAATCAGGAATTTAATGGTGTCAAATACATAATCACTGAGAAACATACAAAAGCTTGGATTGGGGTGGGGAACAATAAACCTAGAATGGGACTATATACAGTTTTTAATGAAAATAAAGTGACGTCTATGTTAAAAATAATAATAATAATAATAAATAAAACATATTTGCAATTATAATATCGTGATTGCAATATTTCAATATGGGAAAATAGAAAAACAAATATTTATTTTGTTCAGATAGACTGCCATTCAATCGTGTAAATAATAACAATTTAATTCACACTGGTTTCTCACTCCTTGATAAATATTATCCAAAAAAAATTAGAAAAAGTCACCATTATGTCTTTGTAGATCAGCTTTACAACACAAAATATTGCCAAAATAAATATAATTAAACTTGTGTGTGAAACTACAACTGCATTTTTGCACTCTCTCATAATTTTTGCCTTAGGCAACTGCTTTGCTCATCTCATTCTAGATCTGATGCTGATATAGAATGGCAATCTATGATATTTTCAATAAGATTTGTCCAATCTTTGATGATTCTGAAAAATAAGCCAATATCAATGATTATCATGCACTTATTGGGAGGACGAGATGTGCACTTTTGGCAATTTTTGTGCATTGGATGCATTTCCCCATTTCATTAATTGCAGTGAAATTTTTTTTGTGAATTTTCGAGTTCATTTTTCATCTTGCCACTTGAATATTGTGTAAAACTTCAAATAATGACTGCTATTAGAAAAATCTTGTTATTTTCATCCAATATAGAGACAATTTGTTTTTTCAAATTAGGGATGAAAAATTTTCAGCATCAATCATGAGATGCATCCTGATTTCAAAATAGTGAAGTGGGAAAAAATATACATCTTAGAATGGAAGAAATATGGTAACTACTAATATTTTGTTTCTTGTATAGGTGTCTCTTGGTTGATGAATTTTTGATTTAATGAAGAACATATATCCATACCTTTTTTCACTTTAATAAAGAAAAATTTTCATTTTTGCAAAGAAACTATTTTTGATTATTAATCAATTATCTAATGTAGTTTGTTTTAATCAATGTATTTCTTGCATATCTTCTTCATTATTGCATCAGATATATCAAATTTACTCTGTGTACCATTGATTTTGAGATAAAATTGAATTCCACTTTCACTAGATTGATATGGTACTGAATCCAATACATAAAGTACATCAATAATATGAGTATCTGCATTGTATTTATTGCATTTTCCCAAAGATTTTCAACTATACAACACTATTTACCTTTATAAAACAATGATTATACATTATTCCAGATGTATATAAATAAATCTTTAATATATATATTTTTTAATTTGAACAATGACAGTAATTTGTCATTGTTCAAATTACAAGAGCATTTATAAGAAAGATAGAAACACATTGTAGCAATGAACAAAGTAAACAAAAAGAAATAGAATGGATATTAAACAGGTGGAAAGAAAAGGCTTTTCACAAAAAATTATTCTGAAATTAAAAAAACAGATAGACAGGACCTTGAACAAAAAACTAAATACACTTGCCAATCAAACAAAACAAAAAGAAAAAAATTACTGGGTAATGGATATATGCATATCACTAATACATTTAAGGAAAGAAAAGAAAGCAGGGATTAATCTGGCATTTAGCAGGAGAAATACCTTCTTCCATATCATCAGAAATGATAAAGACTCAGTAAATCAATGCAAGAAACCAAAGGTGTATGTTATCCCATTAGCGAACAATAGAAGAGAAATATGTAGATACACTTCTAGAGCATTTGGCATGAGATTAAGGAAAGATGTTAATGACATCCATTTAAATACATAAAAAAATGGCTTTGTCACAAAGGATGAATGTACTTAACATGGAAAGCAAGTGGCAAGAAGCATTAGTAGTAAAAATAATAGAAGATCCCAAAATAGGCAGAATAATGGAGAATTTAACAATATATGAAGAAAGAGAAAAAGGTTCAAATGTTATATCCCCATACAGTTAATATGGCATAGAAGTGGTATAATCAACAAGAAGAATAAAATATAGCAAGGATGGCCAAGTTTCATGTCATTGCAAGCCATTTAGGAGAATTTCAAATACTTCAGAGCTGCAATCTGTTTCCTTTTGAGTCAATGAAAGCCACATCAATTTTTTCAGGTTATCTTAAGAATGATTTCAAAAATTGTTTATCATATATTTCACATGCATTTATTTTGTACAGATGCATACTACTTTTTACAATAAATAAACAAATCACAAATACTTTATTTTTTAAAATTAAATAGGTATTTGCTCCATATTAACTATTGACTTTCATGGTATAGAGCTCAATGACAGAGCCACACTGAAAGTACTAAAGAGCTACATGTGGCTCTACAAGCTACAATTTGGCCACTGTAGAAATATAGAATCAGACTATAATTATCCCCTTACTATAACATAGTATATAAATTCCTAAAAAATACATTGTTGTGCAAAACTGTGTTATATGAGACCTGGAGCCAATACAAAAAGGAGCGTTACATTCCAAAACCAATTAAAAACAAATGACTTTTTTAATTCTGCATCAGAAACTTAATTTTTATTAAGAATATTAATAACACGATTAAATGTAAAGAAAAAAAATATACATGTAAGATCCTAAAAAACAATATATGTAAAACAAAAGAAATAAAAAGGTTTACAACCTATATAACATTCATTTAATAATAATATCTTCCTTACTACTGTTTCATTAAACTGAGAACTTTTTTCTTTAACAATATCAACTTTGCTTCCTGAACTTTTTTATCCATTTAAAGTTTGTGTATCTTCTGTTTCTTTACAAAATTTATAATCTAATCTGCTATAAAATAATCATTCTTCAACAAATACCAAAAAAAATTTATGAATAAAAAAGTTTTTCTTCTCTTTCCCATTTCTCTCCTTGAAAAATAAAAAGTTATTTTTTATCCAAGAACTGAACATTTGGAACACAAAATACTCAATTTCAAATCAAAATCGAAAATAAATGGCATATCGTCCCTCTCACGGCAAACTAGCAAAATTGCATTTATGACTAATTTTAGCAAAGTATTTCGTAATGATTGCATTTTGTGTGTCCTTAGTATGGATTTACAAAAATTAATGAAAATAATTTGTGTTGTAGGAGAGTAAACGTCATTTTCTAAATGTGTTAAGTAAAAACCATATTGTAGAAGTACTGTGTTATATGAAGGTTTCCACAATTTTCAAATCATGTTAGAGCAAAACCATGTTATAGGAGGCATACCTGTACTTACATTTATAATTTTATAAATGTAAGTACAGGTAATTATAACAGCACATGTAAACTATTAATATGTTGGTAATATATGTGAAATTTTGTTTTGAGTAGCCTTATAGTTATGTATTTATTGCTAATTTAATTATTGGTATTAAAAACAGCTTTTGTTATAACTTTTAGAGTTTTTATATTAATATATATTATTACTTAAGTAGTTATTTAATCAATAAAATATGTTTAGTAATATTTGATATATTTATATATTGTATAAACATTAAAAATATCTAATAAAATAAGATTAATGACTGCATGAAAATATTTGAATTTTGAATTGTATTTGTTAGAACATGAAAGTGTTCTCATTATATTAGTATTTTTTAAAATTATGTATTAAGTTATTCTGTGACCAAAGAGAGCCTAGTTACAGGCCCAAAACTACTTTTATTTGTTTAAGTTATTAAATTTTGTCTGAAATATAATAACCTGCATAAGTGCTGTGATATATTTTTATATAACACTAGTGAACAAAACGTCTATTCTTAGCACTGATAGCAATCGATAAATGATGCTCAAATAAAAATCAGATTGAAACAAATCAACTAGAAATACTTTCAGTTATTTTATTAATCATCATCAGTTCATAACATTAAAAATAGAATAACAGAACATAGAATACATTTAAAATATCAACAATCCATACAGTCACTAAATTATAGTTTCTAAGCCTAATGTCAGAAATAAGTAAATCAACTTTTTTATTAAATTTAAATAATTTATGTAATAAATATATTATTAATATCAAAAAAACCTAATCTTTCATATAACAAACATTTAGGTTTCAGCTCTTTGTCTACATTTTTGCTATAGTATATATCCATGCTTTTGGGGCCATCTGTAAAATGTTGTCATTGATGGCTGTTCCTTTTCTATTACTTTTTGTTATCTAGAGAGCTTCTGCTGACATTCTATCTATCTTCATTCTATTCTATTTAGCAATTATAAGGATTATTGATATTTTAAATGTATTCTATGTTCTATTGCTCTATTTTTAATGCTATGAGCTGACAATGGTTAATAAAATAACTGAAAGTACTTCTGATTTGTTTCAATCTGATTTTTATTTGAGCATTGTTCACTGACTGCTATAAGTGCTAAGAATACACAGTTTGTTTAATTTACAAATAAAAACAGTATAAAAAGTAATCTCAGCATTAGTGAACATTTTTAACAGATGTTCTCAATTATAGTATTTATTTAAGAAATATTTTTAAAAATTTTATATTCTATAGAATGGTGGTATTGCATTTATATAAATGTTCTAAAAGTAAATTGTATTCTTGCAATTTGTTAGTGAACGGAAGATGGTTATAGTATTTAACCAAAAACGTTTTTGAATAAAGCAATTTTTAAATATTTTACTGCAGAATAAAAAAAGAAGTAACACTGTTTTTTCAAATAAACTTGGATTATAAGTAGTTATTTAAATTATATATTATTTCTTTTTAATCCATAATATAGAATTGATGGAATTTTTACACTAGTCTAATAATTAAAATATAAATACAAAATATGTTTTTAATAAATAATTATTAAACTAATGGATCAGATTATATTTTGTGTTTATATTGGAAAAAATTTTTGCATTTATACTATTTCCACTCAAAACTTTGGTTACAGCTTCATCAGCTTAAGTTCAAGTCAGTTTGAAAATTTCAAAGTCAAATAGCATTATTTGAGTTGTTTGTCAAGGCAAATAAAAAATAGAACAAGCACCTACTCACTTGAAAGTTGAAAACATACTTTCATTTTACTTAAATTCAAATAAAAAAAGAAGTAACATTAGCAAAATTTTTTAAAGTTTCTTCTGTCAAGTAACTCGACTAATGTGAAGATAGCTTAAAGGTTTCATTTTAATCCGAACTCTAGTTATGTAACTAAAGCTAATTTTAGGTTGCCAAAAATTTTTTACCATTAAAAATCTGTTTTTTGAAATTTAGCTATTTTTATTTCTTTATATATATCAGTATACAAATAATAAATAAGATAAAGTAATATCTGCACTAATGTAATTCCTTCATGAAGCAATTAGGAAAAATTGAATTTTTCACAAGAATATCTTAACAACACAAATTCAAATCAAAATTCTGTAGAATATGCAGTTAACTTCTACATAAAAAATATGCGTTTCTATAAATTTAGATATCTTCATTATTTTTTGTTAGATTAGTTTGATTTTGAGATTTATGCTAAGGATAGGATAGTTTACCTGGTGATATTAACAATTTTATTTCTCAAAAATATTTTGTTGATATAATTTTTTGTTCAATTTAAAATACAGGTACAAACAGCAGTAGATTATTCAAAACAAAACCTTACTTGTGGAGTACTGTCGATTACTTTTTTTTAAAAAAGCAATCAAAAATATTTCACAAAAAAGTTTTGTTTTGAATAACCTACTGCTATCAGTGCTTGTGTTTTAAACTGAGTACCTTGGTAAAACAATTACACTTTTGGATAATATTTGAATAATTTTTTTGTGTAAAAAAGTTTTCCAAATAAAATCATAAAATTTAATGTTATTTTTATTATATAACAAAAATAACATAAAATTGATATTGTTCATTTATTGAAGATTTGTTCAGATGGAATATACTTTAAATTGTAATTGTCTAATGAGCATTTGTCACTAAAAACTTGTCACATTATTCTACATTTGTTAAAGCATGAGCATTTGATCTAGTTCTTGACATCTGATTTACAATCTTATGCATCTAAACAATGTTAAATGGAATTAACTAATAAAATAACTTTATTTTGAAGATAAAACAGTTAACTAATTTATTTATTTTTATTATTTTCAAATATTTTTATAGATTTTAAGCACAACCCTTAAATTCTGGAAAAGAAATTGTCCAGAAAATCTTAGGTCTCATGTATTTCAGATGAATGATTTTAAACATTTTTAATAATAAATGCTTCCATTTTTATCAAGATTTTAAACAATAAATTACAAAAATACCACATGCAGTTTTCTCATGCATAACGCCTACATAAATCAACGTATGATTTATTTATATAGTTTATTTGATATTATATACTAGAACTAATCATTCGACTTTTATAATACATCTCATTCATAATATGATTTTTTAATATTTAATAATTAATTAATTGTAGCATTAATAATTAAAATTATAGAATTATTTTAGAATATTCTGTATTAAAAATTTGAAAATATTTAATATTTATTAAACACTAAGAATTAAAACACTTAAGAAAGGAAAATATAAAATTTTATTAATTGATATATATTAGAAAACTGAAGAAATAATTTTATCTTTGAAATTCTGAAGCATCTCTTTTAATACAAGAAAGATATTTCTTTTAATATATTAATATAAGCTTCGTAAAAACAATGCAGAATAAAATTGAATAGGCAAGCAATTTCCTAAAATAATTACAATTATTTACAGAATCTGTTGATATTTTTTTCAATATTTGCAAAAAATATTTGAAGTGAAGTTGTTAGACTGAGAGTAGAAAATATTCCATATTCTCTCTATGAACATAATAAAAAAAAAATAAAGAAATAAAAGAAAATGTTAAAAAACCACCATTTAAGAATAAATAAGTATAAAGAATGATATGCATTTCATTTGTATATAGATATACAAATTTGATGTATATTTATATACTAAATACTAAAATATATAAATAAAAAGTCTACATAATATTTTAAAATGAGATAAAGCTACATATGAACATAAAAAAATGAATAAAAAAACTCATTATTAAAGATCAAAAGAAAAGAATCATATAAGATAAATATTAAATAATGTTAAATTAATTCAATATAACCTTCCACCAAGCAGCTATTAAAGTAAGCAGAGAGAATATGGTAATGTCTTTTTCACTGACCTTACTCTCAGTCCTAGAAGGAGAATATTTATCCCATTTTTTGGATTCTCTATTGTAGCTTGAAGGACCAATAAGGGGAAATGGCGACGAAGAAGTCTTTTGAAGGGGTGTTCTTTTTGCGTCATTCTTATGGGATTCCTTGTCCCTATGATTAGAGGGATCAGAATCTCTTTTTCGATGATTTCTTTCTAGATTGGCACTTGATCTTTCTTTAACCCTATGTTCTTTTCCTGATAATTCATGTTTCCCATGCCTCGAGTCATGTTTATTTGAATGATTCTGGAACCACATCCATAGTATAAAATTATTTACAATTCTATAAAAATCATTTAATTCACACAATTATTCTGTTAACATATAAAATTAAATTAAATTTGAATAAAATAAAAAAAAAATTTGTATATAAATTATAATAAATATATATATTTTGATGTACTGCAATGTATCTTGAATTGCAAAGCACTCTACAGTAATATTTAATATATATTTATTATGTAGAAATACTATAAATTTGTATAATTAATACAATAAACTAAAAATTCTAGTAATTTACACAAAAATATAGTAATTAAGTGTACACAAATGATTTGTTGGTTTCAAATATTTATTTAACAAAAATTACTTGGGATATAGATGTAAAACTCAATAAAGTGAAAGAAAATTCTCAAAGTTTTGTGTTATATTAATTTTACATTGTAAAATTCAATATAAGCACAATTTACACTTATGCACACATCAAAATTAATATTTTACTTCTAGTCAGATTTTTGCAGCATTTCATAATGAATATTCACAAGAACATGCTTTATGTCAGTACTAATGACAATGACGGAATATACATTTCACCTTAACATAATTTAAAGATGAAATTTATGGAGAGTTAGATCTGATGAACAGAGCACATAGTAGATGTATACTCATTAGATGATCCAAATATCAAGTAACTGCATGTTTAGAAATGACATACAATTTCTGTTTCAATAATTAGCAGTAATATTCAATGCTGTCACAAGAATTTTCATATAATATTCACACATCGTCTATTGATTATCTGATGAAAATAAATATTTATTGAATTTTTTTAAAGACCAATCTACAGTATAAGATTAAAAATTCTGTAGAATGGAATTCATGCATATAAAATATTTTTGTGTATTGAACAATCGTTTTATTGGAATATTGACAACTGGATTAGCAATGGTCATTATTGAAGCTATTTCACTTCTCTTGCATTCTATTAAAAGTTTTGGAGTTCCCTTTGAAATGATTTAAGTTTTATTTCTTTATGGCGCATAATTTTTTGTTAAATAAATATAGGTTAGATCATTTTGCATACACCAAGTATATTAATAAATTTTAACAAAAAGTTTTTATTACAATATTCATTTTAATATAATATAATATGTTTATATTTATTTTTGATAAAATTTAAAATATGGAACTTTAGTTTATCCAAAGATAATAAATAATAATACAAGACTGACAATGCTTATTGGATTTCAGGTATCTGCTACCTGACATTTATTGTTTATCTGAAATTTCCTCATTCTTATATTGCTTAATAAAATAAACTTCATAAAAAGACTAAGCTCCAAGCAGGATAAAGTTTATTATTCTTAAATATAGCACATATTCAAACCATAAGTAAAACGCAACTGCTATAAGTGTTGAATTATCTCAAAGTCTAATCATAGTGATTAAAGGCAGTATAATTTGAGAATTATGAACAAAACTAAATTATAAAGTGCTTCCAGCTACAGTTCCTTCCTCAGTATAGCTTACAAACAAAATAATCTTTAGCATTCTATTACAAATTCAAAATTGTATATTATCATAGTAACAATTCACAACATAGCGACCTACTTTTAAATAAATTTTTATAATTATAAACATTACCTTGGTAACAGCTAAAAAAGAGTAAAAAACATATTATGCATAACTTCCCTATAGCAACACAATATAAAAAACTAAGATTAATTGTCATTAGATAACTCATTATATATAATATGCATAGATAAAAAAAACCTTAAAAGTGCTATGTAAATGTACTGCAAATACAATATTACTTACTTATAATACACAATACACACAAATCCATGTG